>SSNR01000004.1:5903932-5957399 GCA_006937965.1 Callopanchax toddi
TTGCCCGCTCTATACTGTAACTTGAAGTTATAGTTGGACAAAGCCGCAAGCCACCTATAGCTAGTAGCGTCTAGTTTAGCAGAGGTCAATATATATGTTAGTGGGTTACTGTCGGTAACCACTGTGAACTGACCACCATACAAATAATCATGAAACTTTTCAGTTACTGACCATTTGAGTGCTAAAAACTCCAACTTGTGAGCTGGATAGCGAGCTTCACTTCTCGATAACCCTCTGCTGGCAAAAGCTATGGCCCTAAGCTGACCCTCCTGCTCCTGGTAGAGTGCTGCACCTAATCCAGTAGTGCTAGCATCTGTATGGAGTACGTAAGGTAGCTTCGAGTCTGCAAAGCCTAACACAGGGGCTGATGTTAGCTTTTCAATGATGGAGTCAAAAGCTTTTTGACAGTCAGTGGTCCATCGGCTGTCAAAAGGCAGTTTGGGATCAAAATAGGTCTGGTCAGTCTCTCTGGATTTTGACTTTTTTTTGAGTGGTGGGTACCCACGCGTGAGATCGTTGAGTGGGCGTGTTATAGACGAGTAACCTTTTATGAATCGTCTGTAGTACCCTGAGAAACCTAAAAAAGATTTCAGTTCTTTAAGATTCTTGGGTCGTGGCCAGGTCTTTAAGGCCTGAATCTTTTCGGGATCGGTCTCAACACCACTTTCAGAGATCACATGACCTAGGTACCGGACTGATGTTTGGAAAAATTTACATTTTTCTGGTGACAACTTTAGTCCGTACTCCTTAAGACGGTGAAGTACTTGCATGAGTCGTCGTTCATGTTCTTCCAAGCTGTTTGAAAAGATGATGAGATCATCTAGAAAAACTAGCACCTCATGTAAGTTCATATCACCAACGCAACGTTCCATGAGCCTCTGAAAAGTGCTCGGGGCGTTGGTTATGCCCTGCGGCATGCGGTTGAATTCCCAGAATCCAAGTGGTGTTACAAACGCTGTCTTTGCTTTATCTTCTTCCTCAACCTCAATCTGGTAATATCCAGACTTAAGATCAAGAACAGTAAACCATTTAGATCCTGAGAGGGCTGAGAATGTCTCTTCTAGATTTGGAAGAGCATAAGAGTCTTTTACTGTCAGCAAATTAAGTTTGCGGAAATCTATACAAAGGCGCACGTCATTGTTTCGTTTTCTCACCACAACAATGGGAGACGAGTAGGGTGACTGGGACTCTCTTATCACACCTGCTGCAAGCAGCTCCTGTAGGTGTTTACGTACTGCCTCAAGGTCTTGAGGGTGTATAGGGCGTGCACGGTGCTTGAAGGGAGTCTGATCTTGAAGTTTGATGGAGTGTTTCACTTTGCTCCTACACCCAAAGTCAAGATCATGGAAAGCGAACACCTCAGGGATGGCACTGAGTTGCTCGCTTATCCTCTCTTTCCACTCTTGTGGAATCGGTGAGTCACCAAAGTTGAAACTCAACTGTGTCTTGTTGGTGGTTGACTCCTTTGCACTGATAACACTGTGCTGAGACAGGATACAGTGAAAAGCTTCAAGCTCTGCGATGACACAAGTGGATGGAATTGTGACATCTTGTTCTGTTTCATTTGTAATCATTACAGGCACTTTGTATGGAGCTCGGGAAGGGAGTGTTATCAAGCTAGTTTTAACACAAAGGCCACCAGGCAAAGAAGACTGAGAAGGGTGTTCGACCATGGCACAGGTGTCAGCTGAAGTGCTTTGAATGGTAGCAGACCCCTCTAAAACTACTGTTTGGCCGGCTGGAACTACAGCACTGTGCTCTTTTCCCTCATGGTCACCTTAGAGACTAGTGTTCAACCATAAGTAGTTTGTTGTTAGCCTCAATGCTAACTTCTTGGTTACATTATAATTTGTAAGTAACTTTGGATACATGTGTCTGCTCAATACATAAAAATAAACATGTATAGGACTGAATATGGCAGGTTTCTGATGAAAGTACTAATCCTAATACTGTATCTGGTCACTTTAAGGCAGAAGTGGTTGTGAATTAGCAACTAGCTTTTGCTTTTGTGGCCTCCAGACTATGGAACTCCCTCCCCCTGAGCCTGAGATCAGTCGACTCAGTGGACTCCTTTACAAAGCAGCTCCAAACCTGTCTATTCAAACTATATGAACTCCTGTACAATGACCATGTGCTCCAATGTCTCCTTTTCCATTTATTATCCTGTAACAAATCTCTCTGTGTAAATTGGTCAGGACTGTTTGCTATTGTCTTGTCTGTTTGTACCGAAGCACCTTGTAATCTAGAGAGGCACTATATAAATAAAACTTCTTCTTTTTCTAGTTAACAAGGTGTTTATTTACAAATAAGAACTAGTTAAATTAAAGACCTTTAATTTATTGAAGGTATCACTGGCTGCCTTTTGTCAGAGTTTTAATCAGTTTAGCCAAATCCTAAAAACACCGTGCATAACCTAGATCAATATTTCAAGATCTCCTGTGCTCTGTTAGTACTTGTAGTATCTGTTGTAAATGACTACTATGAGCTACTATCAGATGACATTTTAACTCTATATCTGCAACACTGACTGAGTTACAGACACACGTTTGTGTTTGCTAAGATCGATTAGCTGTGTGTGTGTGTGTGTGGGGGGGGGGGAGGGGGGGGCTCATCCCTCTAACACTTAACTAGAATTAAAATTAAAATCCAGGGTACAAAACAAAGTAGCATGTAGTATAAACGTATCCCTACCTTTGGTATAACAATTAATTGAAATGAACACTGTTTACATATGACTGATCATACAGAACTACCAGATCATTCATGAATGTTGATTTATTATATCACCAAGATGCATAAGCTTAAATACTGTATATGTGAACCCAGAACTAAAACAGTAGTGTGATCCAAGAATCTGACATGACTCATTTTTTTTATTGATCTTTTCTGAAGTTTAATGGCTGCAATTTGATGACTGAACTTCTAGTATTGCTCAACAACTAAACACAGTAATAAGGTAAAGTAAACGAGCATGTGGAGGAATTGTTTATATAAACCCAAAGAGAAAACCCCAATAAACTACAAAAATATAGCTGAAAATATAGAGGTGTCTGGGAAAAATGTTTATCAGGATTATTAATGAGAAATTAATATTTATGATTACTTTATTTAAACTGTTTTGTGTTTTAACCTTTTTCTTTGTGTGGACAATACAGAGATAAGTAAGAAACAAAAAGGTGAAATATTAGCCTGATTTTCAGAGAACAGACGATGTGGGGTTTTTTGTTTCCTCATTTTGATCCTCTGAAACTTTGTTTAATCTCCATGCAGGAGGTTATCTCTGCAGCGCAGGCTGTCACTGTGATCAATGGAGTCGAAAGGAAACACGCTTATTGACTCCAGAAAGTGCACTTTCTAACCTTTTGTGGGAAAACGTTCCCACCAACTATAGAGCAAAATGTTCACGTTTATAAGTTTGCAAGAGCTGTTGATGAACGTTATCAGTTTGCATTAAAATGTAAAGCAATCAGAGAAAGTGTTTATTTTAAAAGTTTGTGGTATCAACCGGCCAGTCTTTATAGGGACTGGTAGGTAAATTGAGTGATTCCCATCAAAGCATTTTCTTTAAAAGACTATTAGACCTCTAAAGCCTCCATTTAACCTTTGTCAAGACACTAACTAGATCCCACAGGAGGTAACAGGTTTTTCAAAGGTCCTCGCCCTCTACAGCTGACAAATATTAACTTTTAGGAACCTTTTCCTTTCATCTAGCATTGCAGCAGTTGATTTTCTTTTCACTTGTGGGAGATAAAGGGCAACTCACCGAGGACGTCAACTTCAATAACGTCCAAATGAGCTGCATGACTTAATTGATAGAAGCTGACTATAATCCTGTGGACCCAAAGGCAGGGCAGCATGGAGGTGGTGTAATTAAACTGGAGGAGAAGAAAAGCCAGAACTCATGGTATCGATCTGGTCTGTTTTCATTTGTGGTGCTGAGTGAAGAATTGCTTTAGCTTTAAACAGACCTTATTGGTAGATTATTGGGTGGTTGTTGTTTAGCTGTATAAGTAACTAAGTATGAAGGAAGATGATTCAGCAAGAGAACAAAAGAAAAGAACAAAGTATTTTTTATTCTGTGACCTCAAAACTAAAAAGTTTTCAGTGTAGAAAACAGTTGCTATCAGGAGAAGGTTGATTTGAGTCGACGGCTGATGGATGGTCAAATAATGAGCTACTGACTGGGATATTTGTCTGCTGAATCCATTTCCAATCAAATCAGTGGTGAGCCAATCAGTCAGGTTTTGAATAATTCAGATTTTTGAAAGTCTAAATAATTTCCTATTTTGTCAGGGTTCTGCTTCCAAGACAGAAAATCAATGTTACATTAGCAAGTTGATTCAAAGAACCAACGCGTCCTGCAGACACCAAACTGAAACGCTGAAGGTATGTTTATTGATTTTGAAACTTAAAAAAACCCTCCACAAACATTATTAAAATGCAAATAACATTTCTGGATTTTATCAGTCTATATTTAGACAGTTTTTGCCATTTAGCCAGCAGGTTAACCTTAGTAGAACACATTCTAGTCCTGGTCTTATTGAAACATGCTAAAAACTAAACTACACTACAAAACAAAAAGAGTGTAAAATATGGGGCTGTTTAAAGATTATTTTATTGCCAAAACCTGAAACTTGGGCGAAAGCCCGACCACCAGACGCTCGCTCACTCACCGGCCCCAACCCCAGGCCTGGCTCCATGGTGGGACCCCGGTAACCCTCTGGGCCGGGTACTCTGGCTCTGATCTAACCTCCATGAAAAGTCTTCTGAACCGCACTTTGTCTCACTCTTCACCTGGACCTGTTTGCCATGAGTGATCCTACCAGGGGCACAAGTGCGCCAAACAACATAGCTCCTAGGATCCTAGGACACTCAAACTCCTCCACCAAGGTGGCGGTTCAAGGAGGAGGAGGCCCCCAGGTCGACCCAGGACACGTTGGAGAAAGTATATCTTCATCCTGAGAACGCCTTGGAGGAGCTGGTGGAGGTGGACGGGGAGAGGACCGTCTGGGACTCCCTAGTTGGGATGCTGCCCCTGCGACCCGGATAAGCAGAAGAAGGCGAGGCGAGACAAAATAACTAAAAAGATAATAAAAATATATTTGTTAAATTGTACAAAGTTAAAGGGTTGTGGATTTCACATGAAAAAAAGCAATATTGTGGCAAATGACTATAAATGAAATAATTTTGAGGAAAAATTACTTGCTTTCAAAATTATATTTATTTATGTAAATATTTTTAAAATGCATTTAATTTTCTTTACTGAAAATACATACAATATTACATTTCATATTGAAGTCTTACCAAAAACAAAGAACACAAGCAGAAATAAACAAATAATATTAACATATAAAACTTACAATAATAATAAAATAGAAGTCAAAATGAATAAGCACATGTAGTCTGTTTGACATTTGTGTGAACATTACAGGGGTTTTCAAGGATTTGGGATATGAACTTTTTTAAAGTAACCAGTGAACTAAATAAATCTCTCTTTAAAGGTTAAAAAACCATAAAAAGGATTGTAGTTGTGCTAATTGTGGAGACTGTACCAGAAACGTTTTTGTGCAGAATACCATCAATACCATACCAATCAGTTTTCAATTATGAAAAGCTTCAAAAGAATACAAACAAATTGGATTAGTTTGGGTATTATTTTAACAAATTTTAAAATACTTAAATTACCATTTTATAAGTAAAACAAAATATCTAAAATACCAGAACAGATCATGTTATATATTTGAAATGATCAACCTGTAGCTGTGACGTCTGTATTACGTGAGCAGCAGCAGCAGCTCGGTGGTGGCGGTTAGCATCAGAAGCTTCCTGCTTCAGAATCAGACGGGGGCTTTCTGTGTAATGATTGGTTCTCCAGCTTCCTTCCAAAAAGACACATTTTAGGTTCATTAGAGATTCAACACAAGCTGCAGCGCTATCCGTGTGTTATCTGTGTGTTATCCCTGTGTTATCTGTGTGTTGCTCCAACATATCCTGCTGTGAAATTCATGTGTGAACATAAACGATAGAAAAAGTCTGGAAAAGCCGTCCACACTTTCTCTAGTTAGCTATAAAAATGGCTTAAAATGTTTATTAACTTAGTCCACAATTAAAATGAGCATGTGAACTTCATTGTATAGGAGCTATACTGCTCTCTCTCCACTGATAAACCTCTAACTGCAGTGCTGTAATGCACAATACCATATACATTTTAAAACAGATTCCATTACATTTTAAGTTGAAGTATTTATTATTCAACATCCTAATCGCAGATATAACCCATCTTTTAAACCGTCTGTGTTGGATAGTACATTTAGATTTTGCAGAAAAGCGGGTATATGTACTATGAATTATATCTGGAAGGTGTACTTGCTTCTGTTAGGCAGATACAAGAGAAATACAAGCTCCCAGGGAGAGACTTCCTCAGGTATTTGCAGATAAGAGATTATGTTAGAAAGTTTGTGCAAAATTTTGAGATCCTCAACAACTCTTTTCTTGACAAATGCCTCCAACTCTCACCTTGTAGTGAGAAGTTAATCTCTTGTATTTATGAGAGCTTGATGTCAATAGGTTTGGAAAACTCATCTTCTACAAAATATAAATGGGAAGAGGAGTTAGGCATCACAATTACCGACCTTCAATAGGAAGAGAATGTTCATAAATGCTCTCATATTGCAGGACACGGTTTGATTCAGTTCAAAACTTAGCATTATCTACATTTCTCCAGGGAAAGATTACATAAGATTTACCCTGAGGTCTCCCCCATCAGTGAGAAGTGCTCTCTAACTGAGGTCACACTAGGCCACGGCGTTGTTTTGTGTCCCAAGGTTCAGAAATACTGGACTGAAATCTTTGATTTGATATATCAAACTCTTCATGTGCAGTTGAAGCCCGAACCAATAACAATTATTCTGGGGACCTCTGACATCATTACAAGTTCAGATAGGGCAAAGCGGTGCTTTATATCCTATTTTATCATCATTGCAAAGAAACTTCTTATTCTTCAGGTGGTGTTTATTGGCGGTTGGCAACCACACAGGGAGCATTACCGCCACCTACTGAACTGGAGTGTGGGTCAGTAAACGGACAAGAGAAATCATTCAGATTCTACTCATCAGTCCAGTCTCTCTAAGGTATTTAAATAGTAAGTCATGCATTAGGGGGGGACATCCCCCCAGCAAAGCATCTATTATTCGGGGGAGTTTTTCCTTTCCTAATCGTGCCAGCAAATCTGCTCTCACAGCATCATATTTGCTACACCCCAGCAACACATGTTCCTCTGGATGCACACAGTGAGGACACAATCCATTATGATGTTTACCTATACGTAGTGAGTCATTCAGCCCTGTGTGTCCTATCCTCAGTCTGGTGAGGACAACCTCCTCCTTCCTGTTCCTAGCCCCCAGTACTCCTTTGGATGTCATAAAGATGCCTGCTGGTTTCAGTAATGTCCCAAAAACTTTGCCACTCTTAACTGACCTGTATATCGCCGAGGGCCCTCAACTCGGCCTTGCATAGCTTAACGTCCAGCCCTATGTCAGGTTCCCTAAGGGGCTGTTTAGCCATAATATCAACCTCTTCATTCCCTTCCACCTCTACGTGGGCTGGTATCCACAAGAAGGACACCCACACCCCAATCTGCAAACTTGGAGAAGCGTGTGATAGATCTGCCATATTAAGTCCTGTCTGCACAAAGAATGTCCCGACTCCAAGCTTAGGAGGACTGAAAGACTGTCAGAAGGTATCAAAACACTGTTATGAGTATTCTCGGACACTGTTATGCCCCTCTGCACTTTCCCTGGCCAGGTTGTGATGGTGCAGCAATCTGCATGGCCTTGATTGTTAAATAGGCTGCACCTGTGGGAGCAGGCATAAAGTCTGCTGGGAGAGGCCTGAGGAGGAGCAACACTGGAGCTGCCATCAGCCTGGCAGAGGCTGGAGATTTTAGGAGAAATGGCTCTCTTTTAATAAAAACCTTTTAGAAAATTCTCCTTGTGTTCAGTCTCCATTTTATGTTGTGGCCCAACGAGCCGGGTCGTAACATAAATGGGGGCTCGTCCGGGATAATCCGGACTGATGTTGGAGACTGAACTTGGTGACATGGAGTTTGGTGAGAGTCGTGTTCAGCAGCCTGACCTGTAGCTGGATTTCCAGTAGCTCAACCTGCTGGGGTTGTGTGTGTGGCTTGGGGTAAGCACTTTATTTGCTACAATTCAGTGCAGGTGATGATTAACCAGTGTGTGGTTTTTTGTTGCAGTTGTGAAGACATGACATGTAAATTTACAGCAGAGTTGGATGCTGATATGTGTGAGGTGAGTCTGTGCCTTTTCATGTCCTCTGTGGCATTAAAAGGGGGTTGGCCCATTTTTGTTGGATCACTTTTGGATGTTACTGGCTGGGTAACTGGACCACAGTGATTGTGATTTGTTTTTTGGGTGTGGCTCGCTGATAAATTGTGTTGCAATGAAAATCCTTTAGTAACTTGGTGTGGTATGGGACCACTTTTGTGACTGTGTTTTGGTGGCAACAGTGCACTTTGTTTGTCTCCATTTTATGTTGTGGCCCAACGAACTGGGTCGTAACAGACACCCATTTCTGCACCAACTGTATTGCTCAGTCAGGTTATCCGTTGTCCTAACTTTCATTCTGACAGCAACCCGGGGGGCCAGGAAAGCCACCCCAGCCTGGCCCGTCTCTGGATCCTTTGAACATCAGTAAACACCAAGAGGTCCTCCAGATAACACCTAGCAATATATTGTTGAACCATGTACCATTCTGGTGTCGAGGCAAAGAAACATCTCCTCACCTGGAAGAAAAAAGATGCCCCCCCCTTTCAAAGCTCTGGTTTAAGGAACTTATAAATACACTGCATCTTGAAAGAATATGATATACTCTGCTTGATAGACTCTCCTCTTCCAATAAAATCTGAGCACCTCTCTATATTTTTGCAGCCTTTAGTCTGTAGTTTGCTCCTCATGTTTTACTAATTGCAGCGAGGCATTGTGGGTAGCTGGGACTGTGGTGTATGTGGGGGATTATTGTTTTTGTTATGTTCTAATAATGTTCTGTCCTTTCTTAGTTTTCTTTGTTATGCTTGTTTTTGTTTTGTTTGTTAGAAATACAAATAAGAGCTTTTCTTCTTGGTATTGCAAATATAATTGTGATATAGTAGTTATGTGAATTGCTCAATAAAGATGCTGTATGTTGGAAGAAAACAAAAACAAATAGTCCACAATTGTTAAATTAATGGGCGTATGAAAAATTTCACATCATCTTTAATATATTTTAAATCAGGAATATGTCTCGTGCATAAATACAGCACTAATAAAAGGAAGAACATCATTAAAAGAAGAAGAACAGCCTTTTAAAATGTGTTTGTTGTTAAACAGGAGTCTAACTGAGTAGCTGTTACTGACGTAACAAGACAGTTAAGGTTTAACAGTTTAGCTGCAGGCTGGCGACTCCTGGGGGTGTTTGAAACATTAACAGAGAAGGAGAAACACAAGCGAACGCTGTTTATCCTTTTAATGCATGTCCCCCCGGGGGGCTTATATTAAAGCTCGTTGTGCACCTTTTGTTTTAAATCCAGGACGACTTGTTCTGGATGATATAGTCTGTACAGAACATTTATCAATACATCATTGTTCAGGTATGACAAAATAATCCAATTTCTGAAACAGCTAAACAACAGAGGAGGTCAGGGTTTTTCTGCACAGTGCCCTTTCACATTAAGAGCTCATCAACACTTACACGTGGTTAAAAACACACTTTTATTCCATGGCATTTAAATCAGACTGAGTTCTGTCTTTTATTGTTTTATTTTTTTCAATCCATTGTCTTTTTTTGTGATTTTGTGAGTCTTCTGCAGTCTTTTATTGTTTCTTTTATGGTGCTGATTAATGTGTGGTCAGTGTCAGCTGTTTTGAAATGGGCCTATAAATAAATGTAATTTGATTTGATCAGATTGGACCAAAAGAACAAGATCCTGGATAGAAGAGGCTGAAATGAGCTTCCTCTCAGGAGCTTCAAGAGGAGCTCGGAGTAGAGCTGCTGCTCCTCCTCATCAAAAGGAGTCAGCTCACAGGTGGTTCGGGCATCTGATTAGGATGCCTCCTGGCTGTCTTCCTTTGAAGGTTTACCAGGCACATCCCACTGGGATGGGACCCAGAACTTGCTGGAAGGATTAAAAATCTTCTTTGACTTTGGATCTCAAGAATCTCACTGGGGATGTCTGAGTTTCTGTCCTGGATCTGTTACCTTCATGACCAAATGTTTAATAAGTGGAAGAAAATGGATGGATAGATGGGTATTTATTTTAAACTTTAGTCAAACCAATAAAGAAAAATGTGAGAGAATATATTTAAAGGTTTCCACAAGTTCATCATCTTAAGGAGAAAGTGGTAGAACATGACTAAATCATAATTAAAGAGCTTCAACTTTGAGTCAGCTCTTTCTTTGTAAATATGACAACATATCAAAAGTAAACAGTGGGATGTCCAAAGGCTCAGGGGGGATTGTTAAACCAGCAGTGTGACTGATCACAGCTCGCTGCTGATTGATGGAATCGTTACAGAAATGACAAATCTTGAGCTAATCATTTCCACAAGTCTGTTTGGAAACTTTTCTTTCCATTTTTGCAGGAGAATAACAGAATAAAAGCACTAATCGAGACATTTCAAAAGACAGATTTATTAGTTGTTTTAGTTTCTTTTTGTAGTTCGAGCCTACAGAAGGTGTGTTTTTGAAGTGCCTTAGCCTTCAGCCTTTTCTAAAAGCTCTCTGACTGGATGTCAGTCTTTGTGAACTGTTCTCCTGCTGGCTCCTGTTCATTTGAAGTCATCAAACCAGCAACCTCTTAAGCCCTAGGACTTTTTTGCCTTTTTGTTTTTGTGACACATTCTCAAAAATAAAATGGTCAAATAACAGTGACTTTAACTCAGCAACTACAGGGTTGATTGGTATTTTCTGGTATCATAAGGTATCAGACTACATCAGATGAGTAAATATTATTTTAGATTGGAGTAAATTAATTTGACAAACAATAGAAAATTTTAAACGGAATGTTTCACTAAGAAAAGTGAATATCTTCTTGAAATGATGCAGTTAAAAACCCAAACCTACAGAAAACTATAAGACAACATCTGACCACCATCCGGACCCAAACGCATTCTAAAAATATAAATTATGGAAGTTTTACAGAAGTATTAAAATGTTTTTGTACCCTAAATAGTATTTTGAACTCCATATTGCATTTCAGATCTTTCTGGTTTATTTCATAAAACACTTTAAAGGCACACTATGCAGTTTTTGCTTGTTTTCAGCACCCCTAGTGTCCATTTTAAGTCACTGCCGTTAGCGTCGTTTATGCTCAGAAACACCTAATCTAACTGTTGAAATGTCTCCTCAGCCTTCATTGCTTTCTACTGGAGCGGTTCATCACTCATTCAAAGAAATCAGCTGTGTTCAAGCAGGGAGAGATAAAAAAAAAGCAGGAATTATGAGCTAAAAACACCTGATTCTGGTGGATGTTGGCTGAAAACAGGATTAAAAATCAGAGGACATCATTAGTAGGATGTGATTTATGATTTTCACTGCTTGTTACTAAATTTGTTTTGGTTTGTTTATGCTGGTTTTTGTCTGCATGTAGAGTGATGGATCTCATAGTGTTGGAATGTGTTGAGTCTGGGCTTTCATTATGGTCCCTGTTTGGTTTGCAAGGAGTTGTGCAATCACTACCAGTGTTCGAGCTTCAACCAGAGGCAGTCAGGGCCACAAACTTCTGCTGGTGCTATTTTCTGGGTCTAAAGCTGCAAAATCTGAAGCGCTGAAATGATGATATCAGGCCAAACTACTCCTGATATCCTAAGATTTCTTTTAGCCAATGTGATCCCCATTACTTCAGTTGACAATAATCCAATAAAGATCATTTTTATGAGCCCGAGCCCAAAGGCGACACTCTGACAGCCAGGCATTAGCACGTTATATTTAAGGTGTCATGTTGCTGTCCTCCTGAAGCCCTGAAGTGTATTTAGATACACATTTTCTCTCTACTTTGAATAAAACGATAGCAGGTCCCATAATTGCCTTTGCCATGTAGTTTTGATCATGTTCTGTGGACCAGGTATCCGTACGAGGAATAAAGCTCCCATTAGCTGGCCGCCTGTCAGGCTGATGACCGTTATTATGATGACACTTGCTGGTTGTCACCTCCATTAGCTTAAAGAGCAGTCTGTAGAACTTCAGGCCACAAAGGTCTTAAGCAATAAGAAGCTGGTTGATGGTGAATAATAGCACAGATCCTCATATAGTATTCACAGTTTGGGTCCTGATAATGTATATAAATCTTCTCATGTTTGCTCCTATCAGTAAATTACAAAATTAACGGTCTGGGGATGCAAAAGTCAGCTGTTTTTACTCTGAGATGGATGCATGTATAGATCCAATCACTGAGCCATACTGCATGAAGCAGGAATGACATTAAAACCTAATCGATGTTTGCTTCTGACAAAATGATTTGATCCTCTGTCTGTGTGGATGAAATATGTGCACAATTATTGTTTTCTGATAGTGTATGAATTCCCATCTGAGGCTGATGTTTGCGATTTAATATTTTTTAAACTACCAGTTGTCAGGCTCAAAGCAGCATTTATCATGACCGGTCTCACCAGAGAGCACGTCGATGTAACGTAGCCGCGTCACAGGGCCGGAAGACCAGAGCTGGAGAAGAACCGTTAGCTTGTAGGAACATGTGAGTAATAAGATACCATACGTCTGTCTAAGCCTAACCATTAACCATTTATAGGAAAAGTGACCGTATTTGATGACTTGCTTTAAGTTGGATTTTCAGCATGAAGCTGAAACTTTTAGGGAAAAGTTTTAAAGAAAGTAAAAAATACAATTAAGAAAAAAAACATGTTTTAAAGTTAGGAAGTACAAACTAAAAAAAAAAAAAAAAATATATATATATATATATATATATATATAAATATATATATATATATATTATAGAAGTTTTAAAGTAAAAAGTACAAATGTTCAAAAAATTTAACTAAACTAAATTAAAAAAATACTGAAAATTAAACGTTAAGAAGTACAATATAATAACCTAATTCACTAAATAAAATACTTTTCAAAACTAAATATCAGCAGAAATGTTAAAGGTAAAAAGTACAAATGTTTAACAGGTAAACTCAATCACTGAATAAAATAATTATATACAACTTATAAAAGGAAAAAAACAAAAATGTTAAAGTTAAAAAGTAGAAATGTTTAACAGGTAATCACTGAATAAAATAATTATATACAATTTATAAAAGCCTCACCTTCTTCCGCTTATCCGGGTCCGGGTCGCGGGGGCAGCATTCCAAGTCGGGCAGCCCAGGCCATCTTCTCCCCGGTCAAGTCCACCAGCTCCTCAGCTGGGACACTCAGGCGTTCCCAGGCCAAACTGAAGATGTATTTCCTCCAGCTTGTCTGGAGGCGTCCAGGAGGCATCCTTACCAGATGCCCGAACCACCTCAACTGGCTCCTTTCGATATGGAGGAGCAGCGGCTCTACTCCGAGTCTCTCCCGGATGTCGGAGCTTCTTACCCTATCCCTAAGGCTGAGCCCGGCCACCCTACGAAGGAAACTCATTTCCGCCGCTTGTATCCGCGACCTCGTTCTTTCAGTCATTACCCAGAGCTCATGACCATAGGTGAGGATTGGGACGTAGACCGACCGGTAAATCGAGAGCCTTGCTTTCTGGCTCAGCTCCCTCTTCACCACAACAGACCGGTTCAGCGTCCGCATCACTGCAGACGCTGCCCCAATCCGCCTGTCGATCTCCCGCTCCCCCCTTCCCTCACTCGTGAACAAGACCCCGAGATACTTGAACTCCTCCACTTGAGGCAGGATCTCTCTCCCGACCCGGAGTTGGCAAGCCACCTTGTTCCGGTCCAAGAACCATGGCCTCAGATTTGGAGGTGCTGATCCTCATCCCAGCCGCTTCACACTCAGCTGAGAACCTCCCCAGCAAGAGCTGAAGGTCAGAGCTCGATGAAGCTAGGAGGACCACATCATCCACAAAAAGCAGAGACGAGATTCTCCTGTCACCAAACTCAACCCCCTCCACACCACGGCTGCACCTAGAAATCCTGTCCATAAAAGTTATGAACAGGACCGGTGACAAAGGACAGCCCTGGCGGAGTCCAACCCTCACAGGGAACAGGTCCGACTTACTGCCGGCTATGAGGACCAGACTCACACTCCTCTGGTACAGGGACTGAATGGCCCTTAACAAAAGACCATCCACCCCGTACTCCTGGAGCGCCCCCCACAGGGTGTCCCTGGGGACACGGTCATAAGCCTTCTCCAAATCCACAAAACACATGTGGATTGGTTGGGCAAACTCCCATGACCCCTCCATCACCCTAGCGAGGGTAAAGAGCTGGTCCACAGTTCCACGACCAGGACGAAAACCACATTGCTCCTCTTCTATCTGAGGTTCAACTATCGACCGGACCCTCCTCTCCAGTACCCTGGAGTACAAGGAAAAAACAAAAATGTTAAAGTTAAGTAGAAATTTTCAAAATAAGAAAAATAAATAACTAAATAAAATAATTTTTCAAAATCTAAATTAAAATAAATGAAGTGTAAAAGTTCAAAAGTTCAAACATTTTAAAAAGTAGACTAATTCACTAAATTATTTTATTTAAAGAAGAGAAAAACCAAAATTTGAAAGATATATTATGCAAATGTTTTAAAAGATGAACTGAATCATTTAATAAAAAACAGCTAAATGTCACTTTAATAACCCTCAATAACACTCAGTGGTTGAAGTATTTCTTCAAGTGCCCTTTAAAGGTTAAACGAGAAAGAGTGAGGAAAAGTCAAAGATTAAAAAATGTGGTTTTAATCTGGTTCTGAAACATTTCTATAATATTTTCTGAATATTTTAGTGGTGAAGGGTGTCTTTAAAACGTCTTAGGACTCACTGTAGAAAATGATTTGTTGTAAATAAACTTTTTTACCAAAAACACTTTCAAAAACTTTCATCTGAGAAGTTAATGGGAACTCCCCAGATCCCCAAAACCTTTTAAGTTTTACATTTGAGCTGATGCGTACAAATGACCTACTGTATGTGTGTTTTGGTTACTATTCAGCATTTGACTGATGGGTCAGCAGAAGGAGCACATTTTAGTCACATAGTGTCTTACTGAGACATACTTTAAATAATCTTAAAAAAAAACCCACCTAATTTTAAATAAATTCTGAAACATATGGGAATGTTTGAAAAAAAGGTCAACATTAAAACCTTACAATAATATTAATATATATTACCTTAACTTTATTATAACCCATATTACTCCAAATGTGGCAGAATTGTTCATTTTATATTTGATCAATTTCATACTCTTAACATTTGTAAAATAAATGTTTGTTTGCTTTCTAATAAAAAAAAGTCATCATATAAAAGCCATCTGTTACTTTGATTTCTACAATGGCCACAGCATTGGTCAACCTTTACATTTTACATCTACGTATATAAAAAACATGTTGAAATCCCTCTCCATTGCTTTGCAACAATACAACATACTCCAAAGTTTTCATAGCGCATCAAAAAAGCTAGATCTATTGATCCCCTGCTGGCATCAAATCATCAGAAAAACTAATAATTTGTTGAGGAGTCCCGGAAATACAGTTGATCCAACACTTTAAAACATCAGGATTTCTGCTGATGATTCATCCTTTAACCTGAAATTCAAGCCGTAACTGAGAGAAACTTTACTAGTTTAAGAGACGATTTATTATTCCTCACTGGGGTGATTAACTGGCTCAGTGTTGAGATGTTTGAAACTGTTTTGTTATGGGCTGATGGATGTGTGCTGTGTTCCGCGTTGACAAGACGTATTAGTAAGAGTAATGTCCGCTGTCAGGAGGCCACCTCTGCCCTCCCACTGATTCCATGTGTGGCCGGCCGTGTGGGATGTGCTGTTTGGGTTTGTTCGTCATAGTCAAGAATAGGGGCAAGTGTGTCATGCCTGCTGGAGGATGTGTGAACGACGTGGCGACAAATCAGAGAAACGTCTGCGTTTGGCTGAAATGCATCTGAAACGACAAGGATGAGACCGGAGGATATTATTACAACAGCGTCTGAACTGTTGTGTCATAAAAATGCTTCTGTTATTTTTATTTTACACGTTTTGGGACGCAGACGTGCAAACTGCTCACAGCCCATCTGGCCTTCTTTCTCCAACAGAAATCCCTGTGATTTACATTAAATCCCTGCCTCAGCATGGTTGAATTCAGCCTTCTGTTCCAAGCTGATATTATAAAACTGTTGGCACCAGGCTGCTGCCAGAATTATCTAGTGGCACTTTGTAGCTCAGTGTACACGGGTGCAATTTTAAAATAAAGCTCTTAAAATGCCTCGGATTTTCAGTTATTGTATGTGTAAGATCTCAATGCAACGGTGAGTCACTTTTCAGTGAATTTTGCAGCATGTTAGTATGGAATTTAGAGGTCATGTTTTAGTCATGTCTTTTGTATATGTGATAGTATTTGTCTATTTTAGTCAGTGGTGGCTCATCAATAGACTAAAATAAATACTGTGTTTGTCTTTTTTTTATGAGGTATCGGAAATTAAGAGTTAGACAATATCGAATATCGGTAAAAAAGCCAATATCGAGCATCCCTACTAATCAGGACGTAAAGCTCATTAGCTTAGCTAAGGGGAATGTAGCACAGCATTTTTAGAAAACAAAAGAAACAAACAAAGCAAATGACTCACTATGGAGTTGATTAAATAAGGACACAATATGGAATCAAACAGCAGAGGTGTTACAAGCTGTCAGGAAGTATTATTTCAATAAGTATCCATTTGATGAGAGAGCACGCCGCCACAGAGACAATAACAGAGTGATCGTCCTGGAACTAATGGAAGGGTTCAACCCCGCCACAATAAGAGGATGCTCAGAGGTGGAGAGTGAGTTCACATGATTGACAGTAAAAAGAGCCCTGCGATGGACTGGCGACCTGTCCGGGGTGTCCCCCGCCTCTCGCCCCTTGACCGCTGGAGATAGGCACCGGCTCTCCCGCGACCCTCTGTGGAGGATTAAGCGGCTACAGAAAATGGATGGATGGACAGTAAAAAGAGTAAAAAGACAACCATTTTTTAAATTTCTTTCAGGGTTTTTTAATCGCCACAATATATTTATAGCTATAGGCCTACTATGTTAGAACGTTGTTAAGAGGCATGAAAAAAAATTGTTTAAAGCTAGCTTGTTTACCAATCTACCGAGTGCAGCTTTAAGTATCTCGGGGTCTTGTTCACAAGCAAGGGAAGGGGGGAGCGTGAGTTTGACAGATAGGTAGAGATAGGGTAAGGAGCTTGGACATCCAGAATAGTAGAACCGCTGCTCCTCCATATCAAAAGGAGCCAGGTGAGGTGTTTTGGGCATCTTGTCAGGATGCCCCCTGGACGCCTCCCTCGGGAGGTGTTTTGGGCATGTCCTGTCGACAGGAGGCCCCCCGGGTTGACCCAGGACAAGCTGGAGGAAATACATCTTCAGGTTGGCCAGGGAACACTTGGGCATCCCAGCTGAGGAGCTGGTGGACTTGGCTGGGGAGACGATGGCCTGGGATGCTCCCGTGACCCGGACCCAGATAAGCAGAGGAAGGCGAGGCGAGGACTTTATAGGGCACTCAATACTTAGAAATTTAAAATTTCAACCATTGAGTGTTATTGTGTATTATTAATAGGACATTGTTTTTTTTTTTGTATTTCAACTTTAAAATTTATTTTAGTTATTAACCTATTGTGCGGATTGTTTTTCTGTTTGTACCTTTTAAAAACTTTTTGAATGTCTTGTTAATTTTTTCTTACTTTTGAAAATGAAAACTTTGTAAATCTTATTTTGTAAAAGTTTCAGGTTTAGGCTGCAAACCAAAATTTAAAGCATATTGTCAGGCATGTTCTTTTATCCACCCAAATATTGCCATGGTTACCAAGGGCTGCTTCCTTCATATCTACTGCTACGTCATTGCATTTGATCATCCTAACAGTTTTGTTCCTGTCCCACATATTTTAATCTTATCCTTTTTGCTAACAAAGCCTTTTTAAACATAATAATCTTATCCTCACTTGCCAATACAGCATTTTAAAATGTTTTATTTACTAATTTTTACTGTGTTTTTTACTACAAGGTTTATAAAATGTTCATAAAACCCCACAATGCAAGTGATCAAATAAAGGGTACCCAAGTGCCTTATAAACAAATTTAAAAATTTGTACTAGATCTATATAAGTGATAAATATTGTTTATTTTTGATAAATGTCATTGGATTATTTAAAACCGCATTATGGATTATTTCATCAAGAGAGCAGTTTTTTAATCCAACGTCCAACGGCTCCTCCCTAATACACCTTGGCATTCGCACGCGTGCACATGGCACATTTCTTCAGTCTGTAAGCTGGGCATAAACTGTGCAGCTCAAACTGTAGGGTTTAATCACTCACAGTTCACAAATCACGTTCCCACACTACGAGGCTCTGATGAGCCCTCTCTGTCCCTGCTGCTTCTGATACTTAGCTCTGTAGCAGCGAGCTGCTGCTGTACTCTGTAGCTGAACACAGAAATGACTCGGCCCTGAATGAACTTTTTGACCAAAATAAACGTGTATCCTTGGCAAGCCTTGCCATTCTGTGAGGTGAAAGGTTTAAAAATAAAGATAAATCCGTCATTAGCTGGGGAATGGATAAGTTTTTAGTAGAAATTAGCTGTGAGTCCTCAGTGAATGCCTGAGATGGAAAACAGAGAAACACACGGAGCATCCTGTATGAGAGCGCCCCCTGCTGCTACAGGTTTGCTCGAAGTGTGTGCACATTGACAGAAAGCCGACAATGCAGAAATTTGAATTTTATTGGCTGAAAAAGTTCGGCGACCAGAAAGAATGCAAAGGTGTCTCTAGGAGGAAGGAGGGTCTTCAGCAGAATGACAGATGTTGTGGACCTCAACCCATAGATCATAGTTTAGACCTGAAATATCATTTAAAATGTTTAGAAAACTTTGATAGATAGAAAAATGCTCCAGATAGCTGCTTTAAGACACCTGTTACGTTAACAATCAAGTGTAATTACAGTTTTTCTCTCTGGATGCTTGGTGAAGCTGTGAATTGGTATGGTTTATTCTATTGAGTAATGAGAATGAAAACACCTGTAGATGTGTATCGTGAGTGTGTTAAAATGGCTAGGATTAACATTTCTATATTAATGACTGATGATTGCTTGAGAATATGCTGCAAATTATATGTGAAAAAGCTCTCATGTGGTGTTGATCTCTCATATAGTTATCACCCATCTCTGCAGCATTCCCTAATCCTGCAGGTGACCCTCAGCCCTGCATGTTTCATACGTTCCCTGCACCTGATTCAAATGCACGAGTCATTATCAGACCTAGCCTGATGACGAGCTGATTAGCTGAGCCGTGCATTTGAATGAGGTGTGATGGAGCAGAGGAGCACATGCACGGCAGGGGGTTCCCAGGACCAGGATTGGGATGCAAAGCTCTAAAGCTCAGAAGGATTACATGATTCTGTTAAAAGAACAAAGATTGGACAACATATGACTCCAAGTTGGCTTTAATTTTGCAGCAGTGTGAAACGTTAAAGACTTAAAATGTCTAAAATATAAAAGGTCTAATGTTGCTACAGGAGCTAAAAGTGACAGGTATTTTATGTATTACATAAATATGGGCTTATGTTTGTCACTTTTAATATGAACAAAACTCTGAACTGTGGTGGCACAAAGGCTAACTCAAATAATACATGTTATACTGAGCAGCGTAAGATACAATAGTTAGACTGTACAACTTTTTGCTGCAGCAGAATTACGTCAAAAACACCCAACAGAGAAGTCAGCCTAATAATAGATGAGAAGTAAGTGCTGGTGGTTTTTTTTCCTCTAACAAAGGAGTGGGGAGGATGAGAATAATGAAATACCTGTGGGTACGCTCGTGGCTGGGAAAAAGATACAGATCATAGCAGGAGTCAGACTCAATGACTTTTTTTTCCAGAAAATTTCCTACGTTGCTTGAAGGTTGTCGTAAATCATCTTTTGTCACCTGAGAGAGCTCAAACTTGGCTGTCAGAGAGCCTGTCATTCTGAAACACCAATTCAAGCTCACAACCGAAGAGTTTTCTCACAGTTCTTTCAAGATTTTGACTACGATGGCTGAAAATCACAGCGTGAACCTTGTTTAATTCACACTGAACAACTGCTGCCTCGAAGCATCTCGATGTCAGTGCAAAACCTGAGGAGGTTGACACGTTTGGTCAAAAGAAAACTGCATGGAATCTTGGGACATTTTTTGGGGCACTATCCACATATTTAGCTATAGCTAAATACTATACTTCACACCGAATGTGGGTTAGGTTACATTTTTGTGCCCGTTGAGAAATCTAGCTCATTCTATGGATGCACAATCTTTAGAATTTATATCTTATAGAAATGTGATACTCACATAATGTGAAAATGTATTTCTTTAAATGTTTATTAACTTAATGTATTTTGTCTCTGAAAAGTGTGTTTTCAATCAGAATTAACAGTAGTGGTGGCTGGTGCAGTAACAGGGTTTAATCAGTAGGTGTCGTGTGGAGAATGTGAGCTGTTGCTGGGCAACCGACCTCTCATAAGCTGAGAGATCTTGAAGGAAACGCATCACTTCTCCTGTGCTTTCTTTTATGTTATTTTTTCAGACTTATCTCTCCTGTCAACGGACCCAGAATCCTGGTACCCGTTACAGTTGTGGGGGCTCGTCCGGGATCCACTTCCTGTCAGACCGGAAACGAATCCAGTAATACAAACACCGTGGACCTCTCGTATCCAATCGTTCACTTCAGCGGATGAGGACTCCATTCCACCCTATCCACTGGTGAAGAGAAGGTGTTGATGTCTACCAACTGTCACATCTGATGAAGAGTAAAGGCTGTGTGGTGCCGAAATAATCTCCCATTGAGGACGACGAGGGAAAGGGCTGCTGGACTGTGGAAGGTGTGACCAATTACAAGGAAAAGGGAAACAGCCATGGCGGATGGTGAGAGGAAAAGCTTGGTGTGGTCCATCAAGAAGGATTTACTCAACCTATCTGCAGATGAACTGTTCCAGATTGCCAAGTCATTGGGTCCAGTGTCAGACGTGGAGCAGCTTCAGCTCAAGTCAACAGATGAGGAGGATTGCTTCGAGTACATCACAGGATTTATGTGCAGTAAGCCTTTACTGGAGTCTGAGGATGCAGGCATGACTCAGTTATTAGAGATGAGGGACCTTGTGGATGTAGTCATCCAGAGTCGTACATGTCGACCACAAATGCATGTTGATGATGCCTCTAGGGCACATGTTTCTTTCTTGAACCCTCCAGGTCATTATGCTGATTTGCAGGAAAGTCAAGCTCATGTTAACCCTGTAGTTACTCTTGAAAATGATGTTTCTAGAGTTAGTGATGTTAACACAGATAAATATGCAGCAAAAACCACAAGTACAGACATACAAAAAATACTTACCAGTTGTGAAGAGCTCAGCAAGCAGGTCAGGCAGTACATACCTACCACCTCCTCTCAGGCTACATCTCATTCACATGAAAAGTCACCAACTTTATTGCAGAGTAAAGAAAATGGAGACATCTTAAACGGAACCCTGATTCATGATCGAATGGTCTCCCTAAGAGATCTCTCTTACCTCCATCGTAGGGAGTTTAAGATCCAAGGAGGTCAGATTGGAGACCAGGGATCAGATATAAGCTATAACAACATTTGTCGCCAGATTGAAGACGGATTAAAGGACCAGTTCAGTGATGCAGATATTGTGAGAGCTGTGTTCAGAGTTATCAAACCAGGAAACTTCAAGGACATGCTAATGAATCAGGATGATTTGACAGTTGATGAGCTTAAGGCTTTCCTTCACTCCCACCTAGGTGAGCAAAACAACATGGAATTTTTCCAGGAGCTCATGTGTACCAAACAAAAAGATAATGAAACACCCCAACAATTTTTGTACAGGGTCATTGGGCTTAAGCAAAAGATCTTATTGGCCTCAAAACATGCAGATGCAGATGTTAAATACAGTGCAAGCACAGTTCAAGACATTTTCCTTCACACTGTGTATCAGGGCCTTGGGCACAAGCATGATGATGTTCGCAGAGAACTTAAGCCACTACTTACAGACACCCGTGTAACTGATGAAGCAATCCTAAGGCAGATGAGCAAAATAATGAGTGATGAGAATGAAAGACAGAGACGTTTGGGGTCAATCACTCGCCAGAGACTCACAAATATACACAGTGCCCAGGTTGAGGCTAATGCTGCCCAGCATTCCCATTTAAAAGAGCCTGCAGAAAAAAACCCACCAGCTGATTTGATCCAGCAGCTGACTGAAAAGGTTGGAAAAACTCACTAGTCTTGTTGAGTCTCTGCAAAAATCAACACAATCACAAGCTTTACAACAAAACAATCCACCATCAAAATACAGCAGAGACAAAAGAGAAAGACCACGTGGTTGCAGGAAGTGTGTTGAACAAAACCGTCCTGACTGTACTCACTGCTTCTACTGTGGTGAGGATGGCCACAGAGCAGTGGGCTGTCTGCAAAAACCAGTGCGCCAGGGAAACTGGACCCGGTCCCTGCCAGGGGACAGACAGTGACCAGACCACCACAGTCCCAACGTGAAACGGACCAAATGAGTGAATTTGATCAACAACAGAGACAATCTAACAAGATAGAAAGTGCAACATGTCATAACTCCCTAAACAGCAAAAGTGAATGTCTAGCCAAGCTAATTGGGAGAAAAGCTCTCACCCAGTGTAACTTAAATGGTTTCGCTGTCACTGCTTTGCTAGATACGGGAGCCCAAGTAAGCATGATTGATCAAAGCTGGAAAAACAAATACTTACCTGAACTGACTGTCAAGCCACTCAGTGAAATTACTGATCAAGATGAGTTAAAGATCTGTGCTGTGGATGGAGGTGTTATCCCGTTTGAGGGTTGGATACCCCTCACTGTCAATTTGATGGGAAACACAAACCCTGATTTGTCCATTTATGTCCCTTTCCTTGTCAGCAGTCTTGCCCTGGAGAGACCACTGCTGGGTTTCAATGTTCTGGAGGTGATGATACAGGAGCAGCCTGAGAACCTGATTCCAACACTTACCACCCTGCTCTGTAATTCCATTTCCATTCCAGTAGACAAGGCAGAGCTCCTGGTGAATTTTATTCAGATGGACAAACCATGTGTGCAGTGGGGTCACTTACGAACAGGCAAACAAGACACTGCCATTCCAGCTGGCCAGGTGGCCTGGGTTAAATGTCAAGTCCCATCCAATACAAATTTTCATGACTCCATTGTACTGTTTGAACCTGATGACAATAGCATACCATTACCCGAATTAGATGTCGGGGCAGGTGTGTTAGAGGTCCAGAATCCAAGAAAACCATATGTGGCTGTACCTGTTGGAAATAATACAAAACATACAATCACTTTACCAAGAAAAACAACTCTTGGTAGCATTCAGGGCATTGATAAAGTGATTTCAGAAGACTTAAATGACACATCCAACCCTGTTGCTACCGTCAACAGTGCAGCTCGAGCACCCGCTAATACCAGTCAGTCTTCATGGCAACCCGCTGTTGACCTTAGCCACCTTGATGAGGAACAAAGAACAGTGGTTAATAAAATGCTTTGTGAAGAAGCTGAAACTTTTGCACGTGAAAGCCATGATATTGGGTGTATACCAAGCTTACAAATGTCAATTACACTCCAAGATCAGATCCCTGTAAGAGGTTCTTACTCCTCTGTCCCAAAACCACTCTTTAAAGAAGTAAAGGAGTACATACAGGACTTGCTGCTTAAAGGCTGGGTAGTCAAATCAAAGTCCCCATATGCAGCCCCAGTTGTGTGCGTTAGAAAAAAAGATGGCAGCCTGCGGCTATGCATTGATTATCGCCTCCTGAATAAAAAGACTGTACCTGATCGACACCCACTCCCCAGGATACAAGATCTGACAGACACCCTTGGAGGTAATATGTGGTTTAGTATCCTAGACCAAGGTAAAGCCTACCACCAGGGCTTTGTCGCAGAGGAGTCACGCCAGTTCACCGCCTTTATTACTCCATGGGGTCTCTATGAATGGGTTCGTATCCCATTTGGACTTTCAAATGCCCCTGCCGCATTTCAGCGGAGTATGGAAGAAATGTTAGGGCCAATTCGAGATGAGTGCTGTATTCCATACCTTGACGATGTACTCTGCTATTCAAAGACATTTAATGAACATGTTGAAGCGCTCCGCAAAGTTCTACAAGCCCTGCAACGTCACGGAGTGAAACTGAGGCCAGAAAAATGTGAACTGTTCAAATCAGAGGTTAGATATGTGGGACGCCTTGTCTCTGCTGAAGGTGTCAAAGTAGATCCTCGTGATTTGGAAGCAGTCCAAAGTTTAACAAGCAAGAAACCAGAAACAGTTGGGGATGTGAGAAAACTGACCGGGTTCCTTGGTTATTACCGCTCATATGTTCAAGATTTTTCCAGGATTGCTAAACCAATCTATGAGCTGCTCCAGACAAAGTCAGCTACAGCACAGATTCCAGTCCAAAGTGGAAAGTCTAAACATTTCCAGTTATCTTCCAGGACAACAGTTAACTGGACCACTAAACACCAGGAAGCCCTTGAACAACTAATCAGTGTCTTGACAAACCCACCTGTCCTGGCATATCCTGACTTTAATCTGCCATTCATTCTGCATACCGATGCATCAGACCAGGGTTTGGGAGCCATCTTGTATCAGCACCAAAATGAAAAACTGAGAGTTATTGGGTACGGTTCAAGGACACTTACACCAGCTGAACGCAATTACCATTTGCACAGTGGAAAACTGGAGTTTCTTGCACTGAAATGGGCTGTGTGTGAGAAGTTTCGTGATTACCTGTATTATGCATCCCATTTCACCGTCTACACAGATAACAATCCACTGACCTATATCCTGAGTACAGCAAAACTCAACGCAGTTGGCCATAGGTGGGTTGGTGAACTCTCAGATTTCCGATTTGACATCAAGTACAGGCCTGGGAAGTCCAATATTGATGCTGATACTTTGTCCCGCCTCCCACTTGATATGGAGATGTATAAACTAACATGCACAGAGGATTTTCCAGATGAAGCAGTGCATGCAACATGGGATGGAAATCAAGCAGCGAGGCACAAAGATGTGGCTTGGGTTGCAGCACTTTCCATTTCCTCTACAGATCCACACCAACAGCCTCATTCTGACCTTCCAACCATCAGCCATGATGATCTTGTGAAAGCACAAAAGGAGGATCCAGCCATAAGCCAGATCAGAGAAATGAAAGCATCCAAAATAACATTGACGGATGAAATACGTAAAACTGTAAACAAAGAGACTCAAAAGTTGCTACATGAATGGAGTAAGCTGCGTTTGGAGGATGAACTCCTTTACAGATGCACAGAAAAGAAAAAACAATTAGTCCTCCCTTCCAAGTACAGAACATTAGCTCTGAAATACTTGCATGATGAGATGAGCCATGTTGGCACAGAGAAAGTGCTTCATCTGGCAAGGGAGAGATTTTACTGGCCCTTCATGGCTAAAGAGATTGAAGAGTATGTCACTCAAAAATGTGCATGCATAAAAGCCAAGAAACCTGCCACACATGACTGTGCCCCAATGGGCAGCATCACCTCCAGCTTTCCGTTGGAACTGGTGTGCATTGACTACTTGCATTTGGAGGCTAGTTGTGGAGGGTACGAGTATATTTTAGTGGTGATCGATCATTTCACTAGATTTGCTCAGGCCTATCCCACTAAGAATAAAAGCGGAAAGACAGCTGCTGAGTTGATTTTCAGTGATTTCATACCTCGGTTTGGATATCCATCAAAGCTACATCATGATCAGGGCCGTGAATTTGAAAACAAACTGTTTCAAACATTGCAGCAGTTGTCTGGAGTAGGCCACTCACGGACAACACCTTATCACCCCCAAGGGAATCCAGCTGAGCGGTTAAATCGCACCATCCTCCAGATGTTACGAACCTTGACTGACAGTGAGAAACTGAGGTGGAAGGATCACCTCCCACATGTCATACAATTGCACCAGACATGAATCTACTGGCTACTCACCCTTTTTCCTCCTCTACGGTCGTCACCCACACCTCCCAGTTGACTTGTTGTTTGGATTAAGTGGAGACAAAAAGTCAGACACACCTAGAGGATACGCAGATAAATGGGCTGAGAGAATGTCACAAGCTTACCAGATTGCCAGTGAAAGTAGCAAAAAATCCAGTGCAAAAGGAAAAATTGCCTATGACAGGAAAGCCAAAGGAGTGGCTCTGCAACCCGGAGACCGAGTTCTGGTCCGGAACCTCAATGAACGTGGAGGTCCAGGCAAGTTACGGACATACTGGGAGAAATCTATTTACACAGTTAAAAGACAGATAGCAGACAGCCCAGTGTACATCATCTGTCCTGAATCTGGAGACCAGAAAAAAACCAGAACGCTGCATCGCAACCTCCTTTTGCTAGTAAATGACTTACCTGCTGAAGAGACACTGCACCATGCCAGGTTGGCCCCTTCAAGAAAACAGACCAAAAAACAAAGACAAAGTAGAAACACAGGGACAGAAAAGGAATCAAACGCTGGTGAAACCTCTGATTCAGAGGATGACTTTTCTCCAAGATACTGGCTTAGGGTACCTGAACAAGGAATGGAACAGAGATGTTCAACTCACAATAGGAATCCTACCATGCCTCAAATAACTTTGCCTTCAAACCCTGTAAGAGACTCTGAAGCTGTTAGAAATGAAAATCAAACACCAACTGAATACTTACCTGAGGCCATCCAAATACCTGTAAATAGTGCACCAGAACAAAACCTTGACAACACTGTGCTTGTTAGCACCAGATCTGTGGAAAGAGAGGAGTTAAATCTACCCTTAGTATCTGAGACAGAGAGTCAACCCATAACTCCACCTGTTGAAAATGATCAGACAGAGATTAGGAGGTCTACACGTGAAAGAAGACCAAGACATTTCCTCACATATAATTCATTGGGTGAACCGTCAATACAGCCACGCACAAACGTAACGCAGTTTTCGCCCACCCAATGCAATATACATATTGGCCAGGTCCACCCTTATCATACTCAAATCCCATTTGGTATACTCAGGTTCCATGTCATTCATACCACAACCCAGTTGTGTACATCCCACCTAGTATGCCTTGTTATTGAACAGACCTTTAATTAGTGAGAATCTTTGAAGGTAGAGTTTGTTGGGGTTTTTTTTTATTTTGGTTGCTCGTTTTTGTTGTTGGTTACTAGCTTTCTGAAATGTCTGAGCCATTTTTATTTTGTAGGGGAGTGTGTGATACTCACATAATGTGAAAATGTATTTCTTTAAATGTTTATTAACTTAATGTATTTTGTCTCTGAAAAGTGTGTTTTCAATCAGAATTAACAGTAGTGGTGGCTGGTGCAGTAACAGGGTTTAACCAGTAGGTGTCGTGTGGAGAATGTGAGCTGTTGCTGGGCAACCGACCTCTCATAAGCTGAGAGATCTTGAAGGAAACGCATCACTTCTCCTGTGCTTTCTTTTATGTTATTTTTTCAGACTTATCTCTCCTGTCAACGGACCCAGAATCCTGGTACCCGTTACAGAAAGAATGATTAATCAGGCTTTTCAGTGGTAAAAGAGTTATTGTCCAGAGTTGTTACAACAAAGAAATAATCAACCAAACACACATTAATTAATTGCTGTTGATGCAATAAAAAAGTCATGAATGGTTTCATATTAGCCAGAAAAATGCAAATGTGGAAAAATCCTCCATAGGTAATGAGAACAAAATGTCCTTTTTTAAATTTAGGCTTATTTGAAGAAGGACAGAACAAGAAGCCACTCAGTGCGTTTACATACACATCTAAGTCGAGCTAGGTCGGTCTAACTGGGAGCCTATATCCTAGTTTACACAAAACCGAACTCTCAAATGAAGTTTGTTCCACTCCACTACGATAGGTGGCGACATAGGCCCTTTCATGTCGGCGTTCTGCCGGTTGTTTTCTTAATGTTTAAAACTCTTGTTTTAAACGCTTCCATTGGACACGAATTTGCTCGGACGTCTTCGTGTACCCAGCGCGGGCAAGCTGTTCGTTTGTTTTTGCTGCCATTGTCTTCTACCTCTACTGATTTGTTTGTAATCCCACTTCTGCGATCTCTTCTCTCCCGGAGGAGCGTCTAGCTAGTATTAGTTTGACCGAGCTGTTTATATGCAGACGAAATCGAGCTCCAACCGCATTATCTGAATGCTTTAACTCGATTAGATCCAGTTTGACCTCAGCCGGACTAACGTGTTCACATGCATTAAAAAAACTGACTTCAGTCGATTTAAGCAATAATTTGGTTTTCTGATGTGCATGTAAACGCACTGAGTGTTACATGTTAGGATAATGAAACTGTAATTTTGTAGAGGTTTTCTAGCCAAAGGCTATTTTGCAAACCTAGCCCTTGCAAGGTAAAACAATAATAGAATGAATGCAGATCATACAGGCTAAAGGTGGGCTAGTATAGACTCAACTTTACATTACATCAGTTACTCTCTGGTACCTGTAATTTGCATGTAAATCAATTTAAAAATGAATTTCATGAACACGATAAACAAGGACAACTTAAAAGCTTTTGAAAAAACGTTCCTTCTCATATTATGAAACTCTGTGTGACCAAGCAGGTCCTTTATTATCTCAGGTCTCTCATTAAGCAAATGGTCAGAAAACGAATGTGTTTGGATCAGAAGAGCAGCAGGCGGTTAATCAGCTGCAAAGTTATCTGGCTGTTCCCCACAAAGCAGCCAGTCAACACATCCCGTTTAAATGAGTTGCTAATTTGCAAACTGCTGTAATGGTTGGTTTCAAACATTTTTATTTACGATTCCTAAACTGTTTATGAATTCATTTATTATGAGGCTGTATGTATGGCAGGCTGTGAGTAACATAGATTTTCAATATTTCTGACTGAATAAATAAAAGCTCTGACATTATAGCAGAAGGAAAAATGTCACAACACCAGCTCGTTTCTCTTTCTTCCCTCAGGTTTTGATGTCACCTTTTACAATATTTTCACGTCCCTAAGGTGTATTCAGATGCTCGGATGCATTAAGGCTTTATTTTCACTGTGGCTCAGCAGCCTATCATTATTTCTCCAGAAGCACTCTCCGGCCATTTACAGCTCCACTTCAGATAAGAGTCGGGACTGCTGGAGCCAAAGCCCTCTTATTGCTCAGCAGCAGATGCAGCTGATGTGTCAAATTCATGTTTGGATGTGATTGTTGGAGCAGCTGGGCTTTTAGAAAGAAACACTGTGCAGAAAATGACTCCAAAAGTTTTAGGCTACATCTAAATCAACTTGTTCCTACCTTGAGTCAGGTCTGGCAGGTTTTTATTTCTTATAACTCATAGAAATAACGACTTATCTGTCTGTCTTTAACACGTGATTTATTACATTTTGATTGTCCATCATGACCCAATTTAAGTTTTAAGTCTGGATCTAAAATAGATTGATTTGAAACCTCAAAGGTTTATTAAGTTTTACAAAAAATGAGCTGGATATTATTCATCTGCTCTGGACTGTGAATGAAAATTAAGTGAGTATATGTGTCGGGCACTGCAGTGAGGGTTCCCGGTAGGCTTCATCCGTTTGTTGTCACTTCAAAGAGTGTTTCCCGGGGGAATGATCTTTCTCTTTCTCCTCCTCCCCTCCTGAGATGAGAAAGTTGGTGGACAGCTTTGCTTTTTTGCCCTGGAGGGTCACGTTGCTCAGCTTCTGTTTTCTTCACCCCATTAAACAGGTGGGCTGGCAATAGAAAACACCATTTGATACAAAAAAACATACAGATTAGTTTAAAATCTGAAGAATTTTACATTATAAAAGTGATTTTGGAAGAAGTTAATTTCACTTGTTTTTAGGCAAGTTCATTTATAATTCCTTGGAGGGACTGTACGAGTCGGGGGGGGGGGGGGGGGGGGGGGGGGGGGGGGGGGGGGGCAGTGAAGATCAACGCTACCAACTCACCCCGGATACAGTCTGTTTGAACTCCTCCCATCTGGTCGATGCTGCAATACCATTCGCCCCAAAACTACCAGATACAGCTTCTATCCAAATGCAATCGCTTGTACAACAACAAGCCGTGACATGGTTCCCTGAAATGGGGCTGCATGGTGGCGCAGTTGTTAGCACTGCTGCCTCACGGCAAGGAGGTCATGGGTTCACCTCCCCTGCTGGGTGGCTACTCTAAGTGGAGTTTGCATGTTCTCCCCATGCATGCGTGAATTCTGGGTACTCCGGCTGAGTGGGTGTGTGACTGGTTGTTTGTCCTGTTCATCTCTGTCCCTGCGATGGACTGGTGACTCATCCAGGATGTCCCCCGTCTCTCACCCCCTGACTACTGGAGTTCGGCACCAGCTCCCCACAACCATATATATATATATATATATATATGTATACACATATATGTGTGTGTTCATTTGTTTACTTTTTACTGAAGGAAATTAGGTGGCTGAATAATTAGGGGGACATTAATCTACTTTGGCATGCAGACATAAAATAATTTAATAATATGAGGGCAACTGACAATTATCTTTACAGCCGTGATTATCATTGCAGCTTATTTTAGATTCAAAATGATTACATTTAGCTTAAATCAAATAGTTCTAATCAGCTCTAATCAGACATTAATTCAAAATACTTCCTTGGACTTGTTTGGACCAGCAGCAAGACCTTAATCAACTTTAGACGAAGAATCAGGAAATAGATCAGTTTATAGTGAACTTTATCTACAAAAACATTAAAATAAAAATGATAATCACAGATTAACCATGTTCTTCTAAAGACTTCTTAAAAATGTAACAAACAACATCTGAGAGCTGGTTAGCACAATGGAGGAGGAGGTGCCCAGAGACCTGGTCTGGACCAGGACTAGCGCTGACAGTCTGAACATTAAAATCAGACACTGCAGAAGAGGAAATCTGTTTCATCTGGTTAATTTGATCATTATTAATATCAAACCTAAAATAAAAAGTGTTGTAACCATCTCCTTGTCCAGATTAAACCCTTCTAGTCTGATGAGTGAATTCTGTGCTTTCTGAGAGCCTGTCGTGGCTGACATTCCATCCAGACAGTTTTTAAATTTTTGCTCTTAAATTTCGGTTCGAGTTTGTCCTCATAACAAACCTTAGCTTTTTGATTTCTGCTCTGACCAGCTTTTAGGCTTCTTTCCCTTCATGCATGACCCTTTTTATAACATTTTAGCTTCTCTACTGTTAGTTTCTTCAGGGACTTGTTTATCCATGGCTTAGACGTTAACTTGAGAAACAGGATAGCTCTTAGCAGTAGTTTATGTACAAACAGTATATTTCAGTACGTTTAGGTCTAAGGTGATCCTGCTGTCCTTCTGGGTTATTATTCATTCAGTTCATTAAAATTGACAAATGACAGCTTTTTGGATCAACTTGATGCACACATTAAGTTTATAGTTTGTCACACACTCTGATTGACTTGTTTTCACTCATTTAAGTGCCAAAATTAGGACTCCCTTCAAGTTTCCCACTCAGCTGCCTCACAGCTGATAAGCAATTTCAGCTCTCTTTGTAGCGACAACAGAAGCTGAAGAGAGGCAAAGAAGGTGTTGGATCGAGCAATGCAAAGCACCTAAAGGAGCAGGTTGAGCAGCTGGAAATCATCGAGTGTGGTTCAGTAAAAGGTCCTGGGGAGAGAACGGAGCAGGTCTGTAAAGAACCTTGAACTGAAGAGCTTGAAGTTGATCCTGTATTGGACGGGGAGTCAGTGGTGTTATAGCACTGGTTATGCTCATGTTTTTAAATACCAGTTAAGAGATGAGCTGCAGCATTCTGCGCAACTTTTAGACGGTGGAGGGAGGAATGATCTAAACCTAAAATAACAGTTTTATTGTCATTTTGAGTGCATAAAGTGATAGTAAATATGCAAAGTAGTCATTGTTTCTGAAAACACACTGAAGATCCAAAACCACAATTTGACTAAATCTCCATTTGAAATATGTTTTTAAAAATTGGCTTCATTAAAACCTAATTGATAACTACAAAAAACTAGAGCTGACTTTACCACCTTTACACAAACCCAAAATGTAATCTTGACTCTGAAGAAACTGTTGGCTGCTGATGGTCAGACCTCCACGGCTTTCACCTTCTATTACTGATGACTAATGGAAACATCCAAAACCTTTTTAAGCCCCTCATCTATGACCATTTTTCCTTGGGACACCCTCTGAGGAGTGAATTGCTCCCAATAACATATCTCCTGATACCAGTCACACGCTCAAAGCTCCTCACCGTGATAAGGTGGGAATTAGCAGAGGAATAGAAGAATAAATTATGATTGTAAGGAGCTGATATGAACTTTCTCTAAAAGTTATTTGAGGTCAAAGCAGGTTTACTGCAGGACAAAAACAGATTTAGACATTTCTATTTCCACCTTTCTGTCTAACTCACAAAAAGCATGCTTGTTATAAATATCTGAACAGGAAATGTGTTATTTTTTTCCAGCAAATATCCTGCTGGTCATGATTACTCTGAATCCATCATCACTCCTGCAGACCGTTTGTGATCCAGCCTCTCTGCTCGGAGCTGGAGTTCCTACAGTCTCCTGCTGATTAAAATGCAGCATCAATGCATGCATTTTCAGACAAAATGCCTCAGAGGATAGAAACATAAAGGGAACAAAAGTCAAATAAAGTCAATTAATTTAAAACACTATATTTCTGACCTTTTTGTGCAGCTGCCAGTTGTTCCTGCCTGACTTTGGGTTAAGTGGCTAATCAGCTTTAACAACCTGAGGTCACGAGAAAGTCATCTAGACGGTTTGGAGATACCTGCACTTTAATTTGTCTCATCAGTGTCATACACAGAGCACAGAAGGAGGATTAGACGGGCGTAGGAGGGCTACACATGACAAAATAGGAGCTCAAATTGGGTTTCGGTCCAACAGTTCTGCAGGGAGATGTTTAAAAGCAGCAGGGTGACACGTTCATCTACGGTTCAAGCTAAAGCTCAACAGATATGCCCAAACGTCAAACACCATTTGTCCCATCATAATTTCCAGCAAACCATTTAAAGAGCTGCAGTAACCTTAACTCCCTTTTTAGTTTCCACTTTGTTTTCTTGGCGTTCCCGCTGAGCAGAAGCAAACAAGCTGCATTAATGAGGCTCACATTTGCAGAACTTTATAGGATTAAAGTGTTCTGCTGCTGGGCTGAAAGGCTTTTCATGGTCAAACTTTTTTATACGACAACTTTTACCTTCACATAATTAGGTTGTAGCTTGAGGTGCATTTTAATTGGTAAAAGTAAGAGAAAAGCTTTTTTTTTTTAAACTTTTGTCTCTAGGAGCCCTAATTCTTCCATTTGTGATTCATCATTTTTAAAGCATATGACCGTCAGCGTGCCTCCATCACTCAGCTCTGATTGTGCTGGATGTTAAACTGAATCTATAAATACACTCCGAGGCATGCAGCCCCTCGCTCTGCTGGTCCCTTTTTATGTTCTGATAATTCAGATGGCGCTGACAGCACCTAATAGAAATGCACTTCCAGCACCTTTAACTCCACTCTGTCTGATTTATATATTAATATTTACCTTTTGAGTTATTTCATCCACAAGCAGCTGTCTGACGTGGGTGAGGAAATTACTGAATCACGACAGGAAATGTCAGTTCCCATCAGAGAGAGGTCAAAACACGTCGCATTAAGTTTGCTTAAGTTTTGAGAATCAAAAGCCAGGAATACATCTGTATGAGTCTGCAAAAGTCTGGAAGTTTGTTTTTAAGTTAATTTAAGTTAAATCTATGAGATCTATGTGAATCAACATCAGCCAACACCTAAAAACTGATCTGAGGTCAGGAAAATGTTCCATTTATTTACATGGGGAGGGAAGTGGAACTGGAACCAACCAGCAGGGGGCGCTCATAGGTTCCAGTATTGTGTTGATTTGTGTTTCCCAATCAAAACCACTTTCTCCTCTTTTACTCTGTTTACCTCTTAAACTCTGTAGTTTATTTAAATCAGTGTTTTTATGCCCCCTCTTCTCTTTTTGTTCCTTTCAGCTGCAGAAACACATCCTGATTGCAGAATTTCAATAATAAAGAATAGTTTCCTTTTGTTCTGTAGGAAAATAAGCTCAATTATATTTTCATGAAGTAAATATTCTGTAATTTTCATTCTTTTGATTTGGCTTTACACCGGCTTCAGCTTCAGGGTTCCAGTAAGATGTAATGGTTTTATTACATCATGAAACATTGTGACAGGAGATGTCTGTAGTATTTTATGGAGCTGAAAAACAACTGATACAAAGTGAACTGTAGCTCTTTCGCTGTGACTTTGTCACAAGTTTTTAAAAAATATAAAGTTTTGAAGTTTCAACTTCTTTTTTTTTTTTTGCAGTTCATTTTTGGGGTGTTTTTGGTGAACTGGCAGAAAAGATTGTTAAAGAAACACTTTTACTCTCAGATATTTAAACTTAGATGTGAATCAGTGAAACACCCTCATTCAGGCAATCCACTGGAGGAACTGGCAACCCAGTGCCTGGGATGCCAGCAGCCGACTGGACACCTGACCCCAGGCACACAGAGGTGAGTTCTCCTCTGTCACCTTGATCTCCAGGGCCTGTGATTGGCCAGCTGGTCATTAACCAAAATGGCTACAGCTGTGGGTCATTAAGGCAGGAGCAAATGAATGCCTCCCCTGCCACACTCAATTAGATAAGTGGGCAAAAACAATTTGTAACCAGCCCAGCCGTTTTTCTGATCCAGCAGTACTCCTTTAGCTTTAGCTTAGCAGAAAACAATGTAAGTGAATGGTAGTGATACTAATTCTGCTTAATGACCTCAATAATCATATTGAATACACAGAGATTATCTTCAAAAAAACATTAGTAGCCAGGATTTGTATTTACGGACTTTGGGGCTGCTGTGTCATGTTCTTGCACCTTTCAGGGGAGGCTTACAGCTGTACTTTGTCATAAAGTAGTCCAGAGTCTAAAATAGTACCTGTAAGTCCTTCGTGTTACTTTTTATTTTCACTTGCAGTCTAATTGTTTTTGCCCACTTATCTAACTATGGGGAATATGGCAACAGACAAAAAAACAAAATTACTTTTGGGTGGAGTATCCCTTTAAGAGAAATTAAATGAACATTTTCAGTTATGTACAGCAAAACCAAAAAAAGACATGAGAACAGAACAGTTTTGTTTTCCAACGCTGACAAACGCAGCAAGATACCAGGATGAATTTGAGAAAAAAGATAAAAACATGTTTTCTTATCTAAAAATTATTGGGGGTTTTTACAAAGCTTCACCACTTGCATTTTTTTTTACATCAATGCAGCCAAATGAAGCAGCAAAGTTTTGACTTTGAGTTTTAAGTTCAAAGCAACTTCAGACACACAAACATTTGCTCTCAAGCACAGAGAATAGAAGACCGTTAATGAATAAATCCTCTTTAGAGATAACGCAGGGCTAATATTTAAACTGCCTTTGTTCAGTGTGAAGTGACTGATCTGAAGCCGGACTATGAAAACCAGCTCATTACCAGGCTCCTGATAATACGTGTCAGCTTCAGTGCGTCTGCAGGCGCGTTGATGAAACCATATTGTTAATGTGGCAACGCGAAAGCTTTTCACTTGTTCTCTTGGCCTAATGCACAGCAGCATTAGCCCCAGTGCCTCTGTGTTAAAACAGCATCGAATCAGCCGTGTGTTATTAAGTACAAATTGAAAAAAAAATCAGCCTGCACCCTCACAGCTCAGCATCAGGGCGATTTGTCTGGTTAATTCTACTGACAGGTGGTTCGTTTCCTCATGAATCAAAAACAACACACACACACACACACACACACACAAAGGTGACGCTAAAGTTTTCACAATACAACATTAATTACTAAGCATCGATTAGAGTGCAGCCATTGTAAACGACACTAATGCTGTTTTCATATTAGTGTTTTAATAGTAGCTCCGAGCTAAATTATTTCTGTTTCTTTCTCTTTATGTTGCAAGTAATGAACTTAATTAAACATTGGGGGGAGTTTTTTCTGTCGTCAAAGGTCATCACTCACTATGATGTGACTGCTGCCTGTGGTTGCCATGGATACACGAACCAAAACAGAGAAACACTCCAGAGCTCATCACTGCCTGTGTTTGTGTGCACAACTTGAGAGGGAGGAGGGAGCTGCTCTGCTGCACACATCCATGCTAACAAACACTAAAAACACAACACAGATCATGTGGATTTTACATGTCCTGAGCATGTTTACTCCATGTTTCAACACATACGGCTTGTTTAGTTTGTTCCTCAAGAGCTGTTCCAGTTTGGAGACATGCAGTTCACAACTAAAAGGAGCCTTTTCTCGTTTAAAATGTTTTTTTAAATATAGTTTGTGTCATTTAAGCACAGTAACATATTTTTGTTGGATCAGGTGTTTTGGAAAAGGAAAACAACTGAAATGTGTTGGATGGTGGCCCTCGAGGGCCAAAAGTGTCCATATAAAAGTTTAAAATAGAGCTAAATTTGGTGTAAAAGTAAAACTACCCTAGACTGAAAAGAAGAAAATCAATTACGGGACCCATAAAGTGAATCTTTTTATTAGGGTGCCAAGCTTCATGTCTGGTAAACTGTGAGGGGCTGATGTCATTAAATATTGTTGATGGGGACTACAGCTGACACTTGATTTAGACTGTGGTTAAACTATAATTAATCATTCGTAGTGTTCTCCCCAGGCCCATTTCATATTTTGTCCTTTCCCTCTTGTTTTGGCGTCGAGAGCCTCCATGTGCAGCTCTTTGTGCTGCCTTGAGATAGTGCTCTCCTCTGAGCCTCAGCCAGCCCCACCTGCAGCACATCAGCTGATTACACTGGCAGAAGCCACAATGTTACTGAGGTTCTCAGAATCATTAGTCAAAGAATCTGAGTTCCAGTTAAGGTCAGAACAGAAGTTTGGAACAACTATAAGCAAATTTCCATCCAACTTGAAAATAAAATAGTATATATATATATATAAAAAAAACATCCATCCACCCATCCATTTACTGTAACCTCCACTGAGGGTCATGGGGAGAGAGGTGGGGGACACCACGTCACTTGTCTATCACATGGACAGACAAACAACCAGACAGTCACACACCCACTCACAGCTAGGTCAATTTAATGTTTTTGGTCTGTGGGAGGAAACATGTAAAAATATTAGATTAAATTTTAAAAAATGTAACTATGTTGAATTTACCTTAACTTGAATTAAATGACAACATTTGCCAACATCAGGGGTCTGCAACCTGTGGCTCCTCAGGTCCTTAAAGCAAGTTATTCTTATAATGAAGAGAAACAGAAATCAACCATGATAATCATTATAAGACATAAATAAACAACAACTTTATGTATTTTTTAATGTTTTTCAAGCTATTAAGGCACAATTTAATTAAGTGGCAATTCCTAATTTGGTAACCTAGTTTTCTGATTTTCTGCATAAATGGGAAAAATCGATGTAGCTTAGCAAATTAGGGTCAAGTTGTTTTTGTTGGATTATATGAGATAATAAAACTGGATCCTTCCGTTTTAATGGCTGCAGACACTTGGTTTGCCGTAAAAATCTAATATATGTAATATTTTTCCAAGCAAGCCATTTTTAAGATAAAATAAAACCTTTTTTGGATGTAGTAAACATTCACTTGATTACATTAATGCATCTGAATAAAACGTGGGCCAGAGAGTCCAGACTCTGGGACGCCATAGATCCAACTCTTGGTTTTAGATTTTCTTAAAATAATCAGCAACAATTTGATTTTTATAGTTGGTTATAACACATTTATAAATGTGACCAACTCACCAAAAGCATGATAGGACAGAGTGAGGAGCTGATGGGGAAAAGAACAGGCTATTTTTGTTGAGCTGAGCCAAATTACCCCTCTCTCTATCGCTCTCTCTCTCTCTCTCTCTGAAAAGAACCAACATGTCCATTACTAATGGGAGCTGGTGATAACAGTTCAGAAAGGGTTCAGTGAGTGCCAGAGAGGAGCAAATCCTGCAGACTGTTCACAAACAAGACAGCCCTCTGAACACTGTTGCTGTATCTGTTACGTGGTTTTTGCTGCTGACCTGCAGGTTGTGAGTCTCCATCGAAAGGCAGACACAGAATCTGATCCTTTCACAGAGCCGCTTGTTTATTTTTTAGAGAAAAACATGCAAGAATGTAACTTCCTTCAAAAACTGGACTCTAAGAACATGTGATAAACCATGATGGCGTCTCTAAGTGGGATAAGAACAGACTTAAAAACTGTGACGTGTAATATTAGCATATTTTTAATGATAAAGCTGCAAACTCCTGCAGATATTTAAAATATGTGACTTTCTCCATATTTTATAGTTCAGTTTATTTCTTTAACGTCCATGCTATGAAATACAATTCATTATTTATTTGCTTTTTTCGCAAATTTGTATTCAATTGGGGCTTTAAGGTTTTTTAATGCAAAAATAATGTTTCTGATATTAATGTAAAAGAAATTCAAGGAAATGTTGTCTCATATTTCTAGATTTTTAAAAATTTTCAGTTTCCTGTATGATTCAATTTATCTGAGCAGATGTATCTTTGATGCTAATTGATTTGATCATTTTGAGATATTATTATAGAAGTTATAGAGTTTGGTCATTTTAAAGTTTAATTTAATTATCTGCGTGCTAAATTCAAACTTAATGCAGCTCCTTAAGCCAGAGAGAACAGTTGAACTAAACTAGATTTTATTTGTCTTTATTTTATTTTGTGACCATAAAATAAACCTATTGTTTTCCAAGCCTAGTAATTTCCCTTTAAAAATATTCATTTTATCAGCATGTGAGTGGGCTGTGTTCTGTTAATTATGGAGTAAATTAACATTATATGCCTTAGAGAGGCTTTTAAGGGCTTATTTATAGTTTTGTTTGAATGTTATAATTAACTTACCAGTAAGATCAACTCTAACAACAAATTTTTTCCATTTATAAAAATAAATATATCATAAAACACGCCAGCTTGAGTAGGTTTTAGTCACTTATGCACCTGGTTTACGGCCCTCAGATCTATTCTGCCTCTCCTGTGATGTAATATGAGCACAAATGAGAGTCTATTTTTAGCCGTCTTTAACTGAAGAACGTGGTTTATTGAGTGGAGATGAAGAATATCACTCGCTCTGACAGAGATTCAGGTGCACAAACAGAGAGTTTCGGCCCGGCTGCAGAACAACAGGAACACGTGAGGCTCAGTGAAACAGACAGCCCTCCCGCTCTGTTAAAAGCATCATTACTCTGATATTTCTGCACAGAGAAAACAGTTGTTTACTCCTGTGGTATTGTTAAAAATGCAGCCCAGTGCTTCTTTTGTTAGTAGTCTGAAACAGAAAGACACACAGAAACCTTTTGAGTGTGTAACTGCTGCAAGATTCAGCGCAAACTGTGATTTAATAGTTTAATAAGTCATTTAATTCATAACTGTATAACTCCTTGCATGTTGTATTTTTTAATTTGGGGGTTTTACAGTGCCAATAAAAAGTACTCACCGGTTTTCTCCAGAGCTACATTAAAGTACAGAGTTGTACCTTTTGTCTTGTCACTGGGGAGGTACCCTCAAAGGTACAAACTGGTACCCTTGTAGTTTGTACCTTTTACAAGTCAAACCTGTACTTCAAGCCTTGGTCCCACAGGAAACATCAGAGCTTTTAGAAACAAGTCTATTCTAATAAATAGCTCACTTATCTATTGTTGAAGAATTAAAAGATAATCCCACAAAACATAACAGCAATTCTGACCAAATACAGACCAAAAGATGCACTTCATACATCCTGTTCCCTGTTCCTGTGAGATATTGTGATTGTCGTGCAATTTTGCAAGCTGCGTTCAACGGCGCTCTGCTTCAAGAACACATCCTGTGAGACCAGAAGACTTGTCAAAGACCACGACACAGCACTGATGTTTCCTGTGACCCGTTTAGTGGACAAATTTGTATCCCTAAGATACAGGTTTGACTTGTAAAAGGTACAAACTCTATGAGTGTAGAGTCGCTGGTCCTCCTAATCAAAAAGGGGTGGTAAAGGCATCTGATCAGGAGTTTTCCTGGCTGCCTTCCTCTGAAAGTTTTCTGGGGTCTTCCCACTGGGAGTAGATTTGGGGCCAAACCAGAACTTGATGGAGGGATTCTTTATTCTCTCCGGCCAGGGGACACCTTGGAGGAGCACCAAGAGGAGCTGGAGAGTCATGAACTAACGATGGATGGATGGATGGATGGATGGATGGATGGATGGATGGATGGATGGATGGATGGATGGATGGATGGATGGATGGATTCTCTATTAAATTTAGCAGTTTTTCCAAAAAAATATTTCCAAACTTGTTTGATCCTAACAGGCTGCTGACCTACATTATTCTGTATTTTATTGGAGAGGAAAATGTAACCAGATCTGCTGAGACAAGAACCTTAATTTGTTCATCTGCTGCGTGTACACAACACTGAACTTTTTCCCTACAAAAGCAGAAATTACCTTGAAAACTGTCACAACAGAGCAAAGCAGGGTATTTTTAAGCCCCTACCCAGAAGCCTGTTGTCTTATAGTGTGTCCATGCACTAATGCCTCATCATACAACAGATGGTCACAGTGAGCCATTGTTTATCTGGCCTAGTTACCCACTATTATGTTTTCAAAGAAATGTAATCATAAAAAACAAGATGCTGCTGATCTTTTCAGAACAGCAGCCATGTGAGCGTCTCTTTCATTATGAAGAGCTCAGTGAGTGTGACTAGTTTAATACACTGTTGTACAATAGTGGCCCGACCTTAGATAACAGGGGGTTTTGTCAGAAAAACTAATGGAAAACATTTTAACTAAATGATAAGACGGTACTTGTCTGAATACAATAAAGCTAATTGTAATACCTGCTTCACTCTTTAATGAAAAGGTACAAAAAATATCCATTATTCATATTAGATGGAGATAAAGAAGTTAGGGAAATCTTCAGGTCTAATGGGCTTCTTTTATAAGTTGTTTTCTACTTTTGTTCCTCAAGACTGGTCTAATAAGTACAACTCCATATATATACAAGTTACTTATTCAGACCCATTCATTTTCATTTACTCACACTGAGCATTTTGGGTTGAAAATGTGACATCTAGATTGTTAAAATCAGGTTAAATTTTGCCAAAAAGTTAAAAGTTTAGTAAATCCCCAAAACCAAAGTTTTGTTTTAAGCCTGTACAGCTTAAAGTTTCTAATAAAGTGAAATAATATAGGCTGTTTATAATATTTGAATTTGCCAGTAAAATCTGGTAAGGTATTAGTATTTAATTGTCAGCTGAGTGCTGATCTTGGATGATGACACTGATGTTGTAATGTATATTTTGAGCATTATCATGTCAATAACATCCAGGTTAGTAATGAGGACTGAAGCACTTGTGTTAAATGCAGTCCTAATTCATCCATTTTCTTCTGTTTATCCAAAGTCAGGTCATGGAGGTAACAGGGGGGACATACCTGGAAAACCTCCAGAGGGAGACATCCTGATCCACCTCAGCTGACTTGTTTTGATGCAGAGGAGCAGCTCTACTCAGAGTTCCCCTCAGATGACAGAACTCTTCACTTTATCTCTCTGGCTGAGCATGGCCAGCCTGTGGGGGAAACTCGTTTTGGCTGCTTGTATCTGGGATCTTGTTCTTTTGGTCATGATCCATGTCTCATGACCATAGGTAAGAGTTGGAATGTAGACAGGCCCATAAATGAGCTTTACCTTTCAACTCAGCTCCCTCTTCACCACAAAAGACAGAGCAACACCCTCATCATCAAGACAAAGATGTTGGTCCAACTCTCGCTCCATTCTACCATCACTTGAGAAAAGGACATTAAAATACCATGGCCTTAAACTTAGAGGAGCTGAATCTCATCCACTTCACACTCAGCTGCAAAACATCCCAGTCCACGCTGAAGGTCATGACTTGTTGCCACCAAATCACATCATCTGCAAAAAGCAGAGCTGAGATCCTGATGTTTCCAAACCAGACACTTTCATCATCACAACTACACCTTGATATCCTGTACATGAACACCACTAACAGAATTGGGCAGCCCAGGCAGAGGCCAACGCTTACTGTGAACAAGCATGACATTGTGTTGAGAAGGTCTTGCTTTGGTCATACTGGGACCAGACAGCCAGTACTAGTGGCCCTGACATGTCGTAATCCCACAGCACCCCAACAAAAGATCGCGGGGGACATTGTCTGCCTCCTCCAAGTCCACAAAACACCTGTGGACTAGATAACCAAATTTCCACAGCAACTCAACAAGGGTAAAGATCTGGTCCACTGTCCCATGACCTGATTGAAGCCACACTGCTGCTCCTTGATCTGAGGTTTGACAACCAGTCGGAGCCTCGCTTCCAACGGAGTCAGCTGAAGCGAGAAGTGTGATCTCCCTTTAGTTGGAACACATTCTCTGGTCCTGTTTTTAGACAATTGGGACCACATGGTCTGCACTCCACTGGCACTGTCAGAGTCCTCCATGTGACACTGCAGAGGCATGTCAACCATGACAGTCCCACAACACCCAGCAGTATCTCAGGATGACTTTCATCCAGCCCTGGAGCTCCCTGCCACCAGGGGGCAACCTACCTACCTACCAGACTCAGCTCCCCCCAAGTCCTCAGACTCTGCCTCCTCAGTGGAAAACATGATGTAAGGCATATTTTTTTTAATAAAAATAGCTATAACCTGCCAAACTTTCAGAATAAAGTATTTCATTTGTTTAAAAAAAAAACTGGATGTTTTTTGGAAGTGGGAAAATATAATTTTGCAAGGAAAAAGGACAACAATAAACTTAAAAATTAATGCTGTAAATTTACAAGAAGATGTGCTCTAAAAACAACCCTAAAAATTATATAAAAAACAATTTTAGACTGAAAGTTTTGCCTAACCTCAATAACCATCACCAGTGTGAGTCTAATAAAGTCTCAACAAAGTAGGTAATTTTAGCAGAAAGGGTCCTTTTGGCTGCTGGTGAATGAAAAGTCTCATATATATTGTTAATAAATACGCTCACAAGTGAATTCACATTCACGGCCATCAGAGCTCTGTGTGTGTGTGTGTGTGTGTGTGTGTGTGTGTGTGTGTGTGTGTGTGTGTGTGTGTGTGTGTGTATGAATGGAGAAGCATTACAGCACACATCACCTCATGGCTGAGAAAATATAAAATCCAAATCTAAAGATTAGTTTCAACACCTTCAGATCTCACTTCTCAGTCGGTCAGAAATCTAAAAGTTGGAGTTTTCCCAGGTGGCTGCCGGTGGAGGATCGTAACAGGAAGTAGAAATGACTGAGGGGCAGAAAATCGTTGCGTGGGGACACAAACAGACCAAGATCATATGAGGGAACACGTGAAGGTGTGAGCTCTATGACACGTATTCAACACAGGTGTGTATGTGTGTGTGTGTGTGTGTTGGGAGACACTACTGACCACTGATGCCAAACAGGTTGTATAACTGAGGGTGAAATGAGGACAGAGAGCTGTTGTGACACAGTGAGACGGGAAGATTACTGCAGAGCTTTGCTGTTCCCTCTCTAATATCAGGCTCTAGTAGCCTCTGTGTCCATTACAATAGTTCTATACTATAGAAGACTTTATTTCTATTTAAAGTGTGATTATTTCAAACAATAATCAACTACTTCTCATTCTATACTCCATAAGCGTTGACTTGTTTTGTGTCTTTGTGGTTAAAAGGAGATACAATTTGAGTACTGTGGGTCTGATATATAAATGTGCAGTTACATGTATACAGATTATCTGGCTATTTTGAAGTGTGTTTAGGTGAAAATGTTATAATTATATCTTCAGCTTCCAGAAAATCCTCAGTTAGGAGAAACCGCTCGAGCTCTCAGGACTTCAAAATAAAAGCCATGAGAACACTTGAAATCACAGGGTTAGGAAAATCGATAGAAAATAGGTTTAGCTTTAATGTGGAGAAACAACAAGGTTTGATTGATTAATAACAACTTCTAATAGAGTTTAAATATTCATGATTGGGTTTCCATCAAAGAAGCAAAAATAATGCATAAAAGTGGAGTGGATTCATCAATTTTAAGTAGCTGGATGCAAATAAATGAAGCTAAATTTCATCTTGTCGCTAAGGAAATAAGCTAAAAAACTATTTCAAAAAGTATTAGGACAAAAAATACCTTTTATTACTAAATTAATGTCTGAGTATCTCTGGAATTTAAAAGAGTCTTGAGTTTATGCTGACTCAGACTGGAAACATCTGAGTCACTTTAATCTTTATAAGATCAGATGTGGTTTCATTAGATAAAAAATCGTTTTCAGATATTAGTTACAAATCCACCTCAAGCAAATAACTAAATGTTTTATTTCTTACCATTTTCTCATTTACATAATAAATATTAGAATGTAAAGCAATAAAACCACAGCTCAAATGACCATAGAGTTATCATTCTGATAATATTCTTTCTTTTCAGCAAAGTAAAACTTTTTATCCCCTCTCGCCTCATCATTTGTGCTCGTCGACTAAACTTTCCATCACTTCTGCCTCTGTTCCCCCATTTTTCCACCACATCAACCCCTTAAATTTTGCAGCTGTCCCCCATCTGTCTCTGTGATGTAGAGGACCCTCTGCGAGCGCCTGCCTGGTCATTGATTGTAAATGTCTTGCTCTCTCACAGTGCACACTCAGCAGATTTTGAGATGATCAGCTGTTCTCCTGAGACGTAGATCAAAGACGGGGAGTTTTACCGACTCTCAAAGTGCACCGTAAACATCTACTGCTTTTTTCTTGCATTCGCAAAATATTACGTTTCATTAATAAGTATAATAAACCAGCAACCTCTTTCTTTACGTTACATTATTGTTACTGCTGTGTATTGTATTTTATTGTCTTAAATAGAGATGAACATGTGGTTGTGACTTGTCAGTTAAAGTGCAAATTTTTTATTTATGTGCTGCTTTGCATATTTTCAGAATATTTCAAACAACTAATTATGGGGGGGACAGCTACTTTTTTAGAATATAAACAATAATTTATTTTATAAAATAAAACTATTTTGCAAAAATACTTTGATCTTGTGGTTATCACTACAGTGACAACATGAAACAGTATTTCTCTCTAATGCCTGAGATAGTGATGCACAGGTTGTCTTTTATCCCGCGGGTCGGGTTGAGTCAATACATTTTTACTTCAGTGTGGGGCGGGTTCAAATCATGGGTCGCGTTAACGGAAAATTTTTTATCCGTCCATCCTTCCATCCATCCATCCATCCATCCATCCATCCATCCATCCATCCATCCATCCATCCATCCATCCATTTTCCTCCACTTATCCGAGGCCGGATAGCAGGCTGCCAGGTTTCCCTCTCCCCAGCCACCTCGGCCAGCTCCTCTGGGCGATCCTAAGGCGCTCCCAGGTCAGCCGAGAAACATATCCCTCCAGCTAAATTTTCCATCATTGTGTGTGTGCGTGTGAGCGCACGGTAGGACCACGCTGTTACGTAGTGAAATTGACAGAGAGCGGCTGCAGCTGCAATGACAGGCTGAGAGATGTCTGTTTCTCGCTCCTTGGCGGCTGCAAACGAGACTGAAAGGTTGGTGCGTATAAGTCACTTTCTCTGTAAAACTTTGGGATTTATAAGAAAACGTGACAGAGAAATGTGATAACTTCGTGCAAATTTTGATCCTTGCACAAGCACATTTTGGAGACGGTCAGACTAAATACTGGTAAATGTGCATTCAGTCAATGTTATGATGTTTTTAATGAGGCGGGTCAGGTCGGGGTGGGTTGTTAAAATAGACACAGTGATGTGGGGCGGTTTGGTGTGGGTCAGAAGTTTTCAAATGTGCAGGACCTGCAGGTTGATAAAAACCCTAACCCACGCATCACTAGCCTGAACAGGGGGGCCACAGGGGGGACCATAGGGGGGGCCAAGCTTGCTGTCAGGGGGGCACTGCCCCTCCCCCCCAGAGCCGCCCCTGCAGCAAGATGAGGAGTCGGCAAGAGCCAATACCTGGGAAAAAATGATCATTATCATATTTTTATTTATTAGTCAGGAAAATGTCTCATTTGTTTACATGGAGGCCAGCCACTAGGGGGCTTCTGGGTTACATTCAGCCATTTTAGTATTACCGTACATATGTTGATGATTTAATCTCGTTGACAAAAACTGCATGTTTAATCTGGATGGATGCTGAATTTTAAACATCTAAGATTCAAGGAACAACTAACTTTACCTTTTTTTAAACAAACTGGTTGATTTAAACCAAAAACACACATATTAGAGCCTTCTGTGTCACACCAATCCTACGTTTCTTTTCTAGGTCACTGATCATAATTTGTGTTTACATTTTTACTTTCTATGTGAGCTTGTTTTAGGACCGATTTTAAGACCCAGAGCCTGAAATACAGAGAGGTGAATTATTGTGGAACAAGGCCAACAAACGCTTATCTAAGTGAACAGTAGAGATTCTCTGCTGGCAAGGTGCCCAATTGTTAGAGAATTTGTGAACAGGAGACGTGCTGTAAAAAGCTAATTAAACTCAGGCTATCAATATCTACCACATTTCTGCTCTTAACAACTTTAGACAAGCTGAAGTGTCTGAGGATGCCAACTACAATATGTTTTAATAAGTTGTTAAAACTATAAAAGGTGACACTTTTATTGCTTTATTATAATTCACAAAACAAGTCTGGAGGCAACTTTCCGTTCTACTCCTGTTTACTTGGTGACAAATCAGAGCCGTTGACTCAGCTGCTCACACTGATACAATCTGAGGGAACAATTTATTCCTCTGACCTCAGAGACGGGAGAATAATACCAGACCTTTGTTGTTTTTCTTTCCTCACAAGCACAAAGAGGCATTTGGAAGTTGGGAGGAACTCTAATAACTCACAACAACAGAGCAATACACTCTGTTTTTTTCCCCACATACACAGAAAACCTCCAGGCTAAAATAACTCCACTCACGTCTGAAACTACACGTTCTCCATCTCTGCCTCTGCTACAGGATGCAGCTCTGATGGTTTGTAGTCGTAGATCAGAACGAAGAGAGACTTTCAGTGGATAGATAATGAACAATAAAGCCCATCTAGCTTTTGTTTTTTATACAAAGCTACCTAAATTTGATCATATTTTTCCATTTTTAAATAATTGTCAGGTGTTTTAATTAATCTTTTTTGTGGTGATCAAACGCTGATTTCCAGTCACATGATGCGTGACGAAGACTCAGATGGAGGCTGATTGAAACTACAGTATTATGTTTGTGTTTAGCACACAACAGGATATATCTCAGTTGTGAAGGTTGCTTGAACTCCAATTTGTTTGGACACCGGGTACATCGACTTTCTCTGAGGATAATTAGGGCATGGATGAGGTTTGTGCAAATCAGAAGCAGGATTTCACCATAAAGAACAAATCTGTGAATTCCTGCTTTGGGCTGTTTATTGGGTAATTAGTACTTTTAAATCTACATGTTTACTTCTAAAATATGTTATTAAAGGTCCCATGACATCGGTTTCCGTGTTTTCTGACTTATCTATCATGTTGCAACGTTGAGTTCTCACCTTAAACCTGCCAGAAAGAGCAAAAAACGGCGTCCATCTGTCTCCTAGTCCAGCCAGTGAGAAGCTCTTCTAGATTTCAGACCCAGGTTTCAAACAGTTTTTTTCACTCCAGCCCGCTATGAGGTCATAGTGATCCGGACTTGCTTATATGGTAAATTCTCCGCCCACATGCACATTCACGACAACTGGAGCGAGGCAGTGCCGCCGCCATTGCCCATAGACCGTGTAGTGTTTAGTTTCAGTTTCGTTTCTCTTTCACGCGACGGCACTGCCCCCTGCTGCAGCAGAAGTGTCAGGCTGCCAAATAAGGAGAAACCCAGCAGAACCGGAAGGCGGCGCTTTCTTCTGATCTCTGAGTTGCTCGTTAGGAAATAATTACAGTGTATTTTGAGTTATAGTGGTGCAACGCTAATCTAGAGGCATCAAAGATTACACCTGTTTAATATAAAGTGATTTAAATATGGAGTCACAGGCACTTTAATATAATTGTAATTTTCTTACACATGTAAGAGGTAAAAATGACCAATGCTGGACAACATCCAAACTCTTCTCAGAATCCTCCTCTTAGATTGAGTTTGAGTCAAAAATCATCTCCAGAGCTTCTGCATTTCTTCACCTGTCAGAAACAGCTGTTTGTTCCATAAACAGTTGATCTGGGAGAGGGTGACGTGCTGCGTTCACAGGCTGATTATAAGCTTTGTAAATCTCAAAACCCATCTACACAAAAACCAATGTCAATCATCTTCACATCTGACATACTACTTATAAATATCCAGCTATCTGAAGCCCTCTTTACTGACCAGTAAAGGCTGCTCCTCCCCATCGAAAGAAATGAACTGAGCTGGTTCTTACATGGACGCCTCCTGCTCGCCCTTCGTCTGGAAGTTTTCCAGGCATTTCCCACTAGTGGGAGACCAGATTATACCCTCATGGCCTGGGAATACCTTCACATCCCCCTAGGAGGAGCTCGAGTGTCGCTGTGGAGAAGGATACCTCAGGGACCGGACTTTGGATAAACGAAATAAAATGGCTGGATGAAATTTTTTGGTTAAAGCTGTGATTTAAAACTGACTTGAAAAAGTATATAAAATGAAGTAGAACACTAATATTCAATGATTGTCTCAAAAAGTCAGCCATTTTTAATGTAGCTGATCTAGAATGACCTCTGACCCCTCTAGTTTCATGGGTTCATCAGTGTGAGGTCATTCAAAGAGTTATCTACAGCAGGTAAGATACTAAGTGTTTATAAGTTTTCCACAGAACCCCCTTTAACAGATCTGATCNCACACACACACACACACACACACACACACACACACACACACACACACACACACACACACACACACACACACACACACAGAGTTAATTTTTAATCAGACATCACTGCAAATACCTCCATTAGTGTTTGTTTGATGCCTGTGGAGTTTTTAAATCAGGGAGGAAAAATGTATCCATGTCAACAGCTAATCATCAGAGTGTAGATTGGACTTTACCAGAGCAGTTTGGTGGGACTGATTAAACCCAGATGAGTGTGTAGTGATGATGACACAAGGACATCAGAGGAGTCAACTTTTCAGAGACTCTTTCCAAACAACAAAACGTGCATGCTAATGAGCCTCCGTAATCTCATTCCTAGAAATTCAGACCAAACGTATTCAAAACCTCCATTTCCCCCAGGCTCAAATTAGATCCGAGAACCCTCTCTGACCAGCTCAGGTGTTCACGCGGGCGACTGGAACACACTTTGGTATCCATCTGTCCTCTTTGTGCCTGTGAGTTCAGACGAAGCTGTGAACGATTCTCCACCAGCCTCCCACACGTTTTCATGAAAGCTGCAGAGTCTGAGCACGCTGGTAATGTCATCATCGACGCTGTGCATTAGCAAAACGGTGAGATCGATCAATCCTCCTGTCAGAACAAGATCAAAACACGTTCACACCATGGGGTCTCGGGTACAAACAATCAATCTGTAGCCGTCACACTTAGATCAGGCTGTCATCTGCTGCATGGTTTGATTATATGGAGCGGTAACGTTGGAGTGAAGTGGAATTAATGTTTTGTTGCAGCTGCATGAAAACATTTGTGTCATATCTGATGCTGTTTATCGGTGAAAACAGCAACAGACCTCCAAAAAAATCTTCTTGTAAATCCATTTAATCCCTCTCTGTGGACATAATCTTTCATTTCTGTGTCACACATTGGCAGGTTGTTCCTCTAGCTTGAGCCAATCACAAATCAGCGTGGAGGGAGGACTGGATTGTTTCAGAATATTTATGTGACAGAGCGATTCCTCAGGGGAGATCCTCCTGACTTTGCTCGTCTTCTTTTTGGGTGAGAGGTCAAATTTGGGCTTAAATCAGAGCAAATGAATCTTTCCTGAACTATGTGGCTCAATCCAGAGTTAAACAACTGATTACAGCAGCAGCATGCAGTGGATTAAAACATGGATCACAACAAAATGTTTACATTTTAATCACAGCATGTGCTGCAAAGTGAAAGTTTATTTATTTATTTATTGGAAATGACAGCCTCAGATTACTACAGTATTATACTGTAGATGTGTTTTGAGCTTAAGTGGTCAGGAAGTGATCACTGTTTAAAAGTTTATCATCTGTAGAGGTCAATATAGGCTACTTTTCAAGTCACAAAATTCAAATTTTTGATGAAACACACAATTTCTTTTTTACCCTGCTCAACAATACATGAAACACAAAATATTTTATTGAAAAGAACAAAGTTGTCCTTTTTCCTATTTGTAGAAAATAAGTTGTAAATCTTGGACATGAAAGATATGAAAAGTGTTTCTGTGTTAGACTTAAAGGCATGCTATGCAGTTTTGGCTTGTTTTTAGCACCCCCTAGTGTCCACTTTAAATCACTGTTGTAAAAACATTATTGTTGTTTTTGCTCAGAAACCCTGAAATCTACCTGTTGAAATGTCTCCTCAGCCTTTCTACTGGAGCGGTTCATCACTCATTCAAAGAAATCAGCTGAGTTCAAGCAGGGAGAGATGGGAAAAGAGCAGGAATCATGAGCTAAACACACTCTAGCATAACAGCTAGCTACATTGGGTTAGCCTAACCCTCGGGAGATACGTGACTTTGTGAGACTTCAGGACACCAGACCCGAGACTCAGAAGTTACAACTGTGGTATTCTGGACACAAGCAGCAGATGGGGCTGAGTGACTTTTCATTAACCCTGTAGGGTCATATTAGCACAGACTGGCTCAAGAAAAAGATTTAAAAATATGAAAAAGTTATATAGTGTGCCTTTAAGATCAGAAAAGCATCAAATTCTCTGAATTCTTAGTTTCTTGGCCTTTAAAATACATTTTCATCCATTTTGAGCAACAGGAATGTTTTTCTTTGTTCTGTCACGTTTCAGCATTTTATGGATGTCTTCATGAGTCTGCACTTTTACTAGCAGTCAATGAGGGGGTCATACTGTAAAAGAAAACTACTTTGTATAGTACCCAATCTATTTTAAAGACTTTTATTTGAACTGTTTAAAGCTGAGTGTTCAGCCTCATCTCAGCTAAATTAAAGTTTCCTCTTTATCCATACATAAAACTGACTTTTTGTCAAACAGAAAGTTTCTCTAACTGTAATATTAGTAGTTTTTTTTACATGTTTTTCTGCTTTTATTGTTTGTACATTGATATGTAAGTAAGTAATGTGTATTCTGTTGATGCTGAGCCTCTTTATTTATGTATTTTCGTAGCTTGTGAGACTCTGTGTTACCATGAAGACTTGACTTTTGCGCTTGCATTAAAAGGTTTAATGTTTTCTTTGAGAGGATTGTTATCACTTATCCTGACTGAGCGGCTAAAATTAGGACGTTTAATTTAAAGTGAGGCGATCGTGACTGAAGCCGTTTGTTTTGCTTGTAAATGGTAACAGAATCATGGATCATCTAACAGATCAGGAATCTCTCTCTAAATGTTATTTTATAAATATTTACACCAGCTTCGGTTTGGCTGCTGCTGGGGATTTTTATGCTTATAAATAACTAAAATTGATGTAAATAACCAAGAAATGAAAAGTTGCTGTAAAGGTTCATAAAGTAAATATATTAGATTGGCGCTATAAGAATCATCACTGCATGTAAACTTTATCTCTCTGGAAAATATATACAATTATTTTTAACTTTTAAACAGAAATTATTTTCAAAATGACCCAAAATAATCCCTTTTTATGCTTTTCAACACATATTACTAACACCAGATTATGAATAAATGAGAAGATGTCAGCAGATTTCAAAGAGTCTTTCATTTTGAGCTCATATGAAGCTTTAACTGTCATCTTCTTTCAACAAATCCCAGCTGCATTAAGGATGCTCACAGCTCCAACTGGGCTCTGTGAGTAAAGCTTGAAGGAAATATGTATTTCTAGGAGAGTAAAAAAAAAAAAACATCTAGAAAAGACTGATCCGGCAACTCCAGGTCCAGAATAAAAAACCCCAGCAGAGTCCCATATGAAGTGCTTATGAAGCCTCCAGCAGGCAGCCGGCCTGATCTGTGCTTCAGGTTTGAGTTCACGGATGGAACTGTTTCTTTCCTACTGACAGACGCTGCTTTCATCTGACTCACTCAGATTACATCTCCTCTTCATTCCTTCTCCTCACCAGCTCATTTCGATTCAGCGTTGCAGCCGATCCCAGCATGCCCTGAACAGATATTCATTTTCTTCTCCTCCTAAGAACACTACAGAGGGCATCATGTGTTTTTCCCTCTCCAAACATTTACCCATGTATACATATACTGATTTTTGAACCTTGGGAAATGTTTAACAAGGATTTGTGTGATTTTCTCAGAGTTACCTGAGGCTAAAAGCGAAGAAAAACACGGTTGAATTTCATTTGTTGACAATCAGCGCCATAAAGTCGCCTGCCCCTCGGATGATAAATGAAGTAATGGATTTGGGGACCTTCAGAGGTCTATTTTGAGCTCTCCCACTAAAAATGAGTGTTTTAATTAACATCCACTGCCCCGTGGTAAAAAGAAAGCATTCATAACCTCAGCAAAAAGATAAATACATCCATAACCGCTGATGTTATCTGAAGAGATGCAATTTAAAAAGATTAATTAGTGTGATTAGATAAGGAAATATGAATTGATCATGCTTGACCTGCAGAAATGAATCAAAGCGCACAGCTAGAGCTTAAATCAGCTCGTTTGTCAGGCAGCAGAATGGCTTTATGAAATGTTCTCTTTTGTGAATTTTGTGGGTTTTTTTCTTTCAAACTATTCACCCTAATTACTGACGTATCCACAGCTTCTCCAGGACTGAACAGACCAGCTTTTATGTCCTCAGACATTAGCAGCAGTGTAGCAGACGAGCCTCAGTCCCAGCGAGGACACTATGAAGTCGTCTCACGTTATAACACCAAAACATCACATGTAAGCATTTGATTTCTTTATGTTTCTGCAGCTTTAGAAGTTTTATTCAATTCAATACAAATGAATGAACTGGCTTTATTTTCATTTAAATTTCATAGATGAATACATTTTATGTTCATAAGCAAAATTTGTATTTAATGTTGTCGCTGTAGGGTGAAAAGAACGATTCAGTCTTTTTTTAAAGCAACAATTCAGATTATGGGAAAGGTTATGAATGTAGCTCTTTGAACTGCCTCAGTTTGGAGAAACAGAGAATAACAGGCTAACAATGCAGCTGCAATGGTCCAGTCAGTGTCAGCAGGCACGTGCAGAGGGGGCGGCTATAGGGGCTTCAGCACCTGCCCCTTTTCTCTTTGAGGTCCAAAGTGCCCTTTTTTTCCAGGGCATTTTTTTTTTTTTTTTTT
>SSNR01000004.1:5957409-6015071 GCA_006937965.1 Callopanchax toddi
TTTTTTTTTTTTTTTTGCATATGTGTGTGAAGGCCCGTCTGTGCCCCTCAATGTTAAAACGTAACTATCAGTAACAATTCCAGCCTAATAAAATGATCTGGATGCTGTCAGTCACATGATGACCAATAATAAATGTTCGTCCATGAGGGCACAGCGCGCCGTTACCGGGAGCCAGCTGTAATGAGCACGCACGTTTTTTTTCCGCCTGATCAGCGGCGCTGTAGAAACAGACTGATGTAACAAACTTCGGTAAGCAGGGGGGTGTGGGGGTTTGAACTTTTTCTAGTCAGATGGTTAAACAGTCCCTTTATCTGCAGTTTTGCTCAAAAAGCGCTATTCTCTCTGCACCCTCTGCTGCTGTTTGCCCCTCTCCCTCCCTCTCGTGTTGCTCCTGAGACCAGCTGATAGTTTCCCTTTCCAAGTTCCTCCTCGTGCTGTCCGGTAAATACCGACACAGAAGCTCCTAATTTGATGCTATTGTAATGTTCTGCTCGCTCAAGAACAACTCAGCTGTTCTAATTCTCGTTCCTTTATTACTGAACAGCTGTAGTCTAACCTAAACGGAGCAAAAGATCCAACGAGAAGCACGTCTCCTCTCTCGGACACACACGGCCCGCCCCCGTTGTCATAACAACCAGCTGACGGACAGCTCAACGTGTTGCATTAAATTGCATCAAGTAAATAGTACTACCATCACTAAACGTCTATGTATAGAACAAAAGTAACAACATTAAGTGAATATTCAGTCCAGTATAATCTAGTTTCTCTGGACCTGTTAGCAGGTGTTTGTCTCTCAGTCAGAATCAGGTCTCTGTTCAGCTCTGGATTCTCTTTATGTCACTCAGTAGAACTGGAGTGACCAGTCATTTATAGTGGAGCTGTGGGACAGCTGTAGTGCACCAGTCTTGTACACAGGAGAATGGGGTTCAAATCCCAGTCTGGGGAGATGTTGAAATTATATTTTTGTGTGTGCCCCGTTTTTAACTTTGAGCACCTGCCCCTTCAAAGGTCTCTGCACGGCCCTGAGTGTCAGTGTCTCATCAGTTTAGTGCAGTGGCGGTTCTAGACCAACATTAGGGGGGCGAGGGGGCAGGCTGGGTCCAGCTACCTTTTTACAGAGGCACAATCTAAAAAACTCAGCACTTAGCAGGGGCCACAGGGGGGCCAAGCTTGTTGTCAGGGGGGCCTGGGCCCCCCCTAGCCCCCTCCCTAGAACCGCCCCTGGTTTAGTGGTTTGTGCAAATGCTGATTTATAAACCTTAATATTATGATCAGTCTAAGGGTCCAGAAACATTTTCATGAGTTTGAAGGGGGGGGGGGGGGGTTGCACCTGGAAAGAGTGAAATAAAAAGATAAGATAAAAATGAATTTAAAGATAATTCTTTTTGGTGTCGACTTTTTAAAATATGTCTAAAAATGTCAGATTTTTTGTTATTTTAAGATTTTCCACAACACACCATAAATATTTTGACCTGCTAGACGAGAGATTTTAAACAGACATAAACAGAATTCCAGTGGCATAAAGCAATACAAGTAGAGCTCAGTGCAACATGATACAAACATTCTAATATTCACATATTGACATTCCTAATAGATTGGTGTAGGAGACAGAGGAGAGGCAGGACTACACGTGGCTAAAGATTATTTTATAGATCGGTCTGATGCAGCTGATTAATGCTGTCAAAATCTAAATTATAACATTTTTAGCATGTGTCATTCCTTTATATTTAGTGGTATTGTAGAGATGTGCAAGCTGAGCCAGAAACATTTCTTAAATTAAAAAACTGTATATTCTGGACATTCAGAAGCAAAATCAGGTCAAAGTATCTGGTAAAATTACCTCAGAATAAATAATAAACAAAACATTGTTTCATGTATTTACCTGTTCAAGACCCAGTGGTGCTGCGTTCAAAATGTGTTTGTCTAAATCTGGAGTGTCCCACTTCAGACCAGTGTTCTGGCCCTGGTCACGATTTTAAGGTACACTATTATTTCAGCAGACAAAATAGTCCAGTCAGAGGTTTCCCAGAATGCACAGGAAGTGCTCTAAAGTCAAGAGCCACTAATTTCTGTTGTAAAAACCTACTTGTGTTTAGATGTTTGTATGAATCACTATGAAAGGTAAAAGCTGTTTCACGATGGCAGAAATCCACTTTCTATTTCTCCAAATTGAGGTTGTTCAAAAAGTAAATCATTTTTCACATCCGTTAAACCCACTTTAAAAAAATCTGAGCTGTCACTTAAAGAAATGATTTTAAAGCTTATTTGGTTGTTGGTATGAACAACAAAAACAACATTTCTTTGTTTGCTTGTTTACAAAATGACATCTGATCATGTATTTGTCCTCCGACTGCTTTAAGTTGGTGGATTTGATCAGTTCTTGGTCTGTTGGTGATCAACATTCTCTGAATGCTCTTTAAAATGATGTTTCCTAATTAAAAAAAAAAAAGCAAATCCTGCATTTCAGAAAAAGGCACCAATCACATGTATCAGTATATCAGGTGCACAGGAGGAGCAGCTTACTGATTATTGCATCATATCGGAAGCTGTGGATGATTTTTTTCTTGTCTAATAAAGGTTTTCTCCACAAAGTGGCCTCAGGTTTGTGTCTAGATTTCACTCTAAATGGTTTGACTTGCTCATCGTTACAGAGTCCACACCAGTACCTCCAGTATGAACATCAGGTTACTTTTTTAAATATTTGACAGTTTTGCAAACACGTCTTTGACCCTTTTCAACATGGTGTAATGACTTTTCAGAGACATCATATACTGTAGAGCTGATTATTAGAAAACATCAGACTAAATTTTGCACAAAATAATATAAAAATATGTTTAAAAGGTTAAAACATTCACAAAATACAGCTGAAAAAGACCTTTATATATTGTTTATTGGATTTTTTTCACAGAAAATGTTTTAACTTTGGGACTAAAGATCATGAACGTTATAGCTCATATAAATGATGTCACACATTTAAAAATAGGACTAAATGCATTAAAATCTAATGTTTACCTGAATTTTGATTTGATGTGGTTGTGTCTTTCATGTTTTAATAAAATGAAGCTTTCTGTGCATCTGTCTTGTTTTTTATATTCGATATATTTTTGTGCTTTGAGGCTGCAATAAAACATGAATTAGATGCAGATTTATTGATGTTTTTTACTGACTGGCCACTCAGACTTTAATTTCCACTGACATTTTCATTGTTGTGCATCTTATCAAGCTTCTAAAAAGCTGGAGGACATTTTCGTCACAGATTTGTGCAGCTCTGTCATCAACGATTCTTCAGCAGCTATCATAACACTTACTCTATCAACTGCCTGTGTTGCCAGAATTGCTGGACAAAGAAGTTTAGTTTGGCAGCGACACTGCAGGGGGTTCTTTTGAAAAGAGATCTGGGCTTAATGCATCAGACTGAAGGGGGTTTAGAGTTTAACTCACCACAAGCCAAGAAATAACTCTGCTTCGGAGCAGAGGAAGGCTGCACTTGGACTGAGTAGATTTTACTGTTTGTCGCCTGATGGTGGAAAATAATCTCAAATCAAAATAACATAAGTCTTTTAAAAACTAAGAACAACAGTGCATTAATAATAGTGGCACTCTGTTTGACCCTATTACTCTAGATATTGACGTGTGAGTGAAAAAGATTTTTTTTTAGCCTGAAGTGCCCTGAGGCGAGTTGGAGCAGCTGCATGGAGAGATGAGGAAAAGTGAAGAGTCCTCAGAGATGAACTTTCTTTTACTGTATGTCTATAGGAAGGTTGAGTTCGGCTGCTTGCATGAGGAAAACTATGGGTTTTTTCTTGCTCTTCACAGAAAACATCAGGATGATCATGAAAGTAAGGATTTTTTTTTTTTTTTAAGTATTCTCAAAGTGCTTCCTCTTGAGGATTTTGGGCTGTTTCACCCTGCCCCTCCAGCCAGAGTGGCCCAGAGAAAGTGAGGGCTGTTAGAGAGGCTGGGTGTGTTTTTGTCCCGCAACACAAAGAAAAATATATTTTTACTTCACTACACATAAGAAAAAGTACCTAATAGAGCACAGAAACAGCCCTGTCTGGTTATTACTGTAGACGTTTATGCAATTTTAAAAGCCACAAATGATCTTTGACAGCTACCTGTTTAAAAAGAGGCTCAAAGTCTCAGTCCAGAGCCACAGACTGTACAGCTGTTTTTGCTGTCACCTTACAGTGACGACATTTTAAATCTCATCTGGATTTTCTAATTGGAGTTTTGCATGTTTTGTTTCTCTGCTGGTTGGTTTTCTTTTTCTGCAGCTTCCTTCCAAACACACACTCAATCTGAGTGTGCATCATTATCTATAATGTTTTTATCTCTTTAACAAACAAGAAGGGATAAAAATAGTCCAACTTTTAAGGTTTGGAGCTTTTGTTCTGTGAGGAAAAAGATGGTGACTGAATTCTGTCGTTCTTGAGGGAAAAGACTCAGAGCAGAGTTTTAAACTAAGTTCTGATCTAGGATAATTAGGAAGTTGTAGCCATTTTAGTCAAATCTTAAAAATAATGTGATCAAATGCGTTATTTTAAGATTTTGCACAATCTGTTAGCACTCAGACTGTTATGGCTGACCTTCAGCTGACACACTGAACATTTTAACTCAGTAACAATTGATTGAGTTGCAGCCACTGTTGTGTTTCTAAGGTCAATTAGCCATGGTCAAATGATGAGCTTTTGTTAAAACCTAGTGACTCAAGAGATTTTTTACCTTCATTTAACCTGTAAAGACCCTTGAGATTAAAATTCTAATTTTCAAGAGTGTCCAAGCCAAAGACAGGCAGCATCTCGGTCATCACTTTGGAACAAACAAAAAGTTTAATACAGATCACATCCTGGAATTTGTCTCTCTGTCCAGCTGTCGGACATGAGAAGACAAAGATCTGAAGAGGAGTGGAAGAAGCAGAGGAGGTGGATTAGCAGATGATGTACATGTTGTGAAATGTCGTCTCTTCAGCCCAGATATTGAACTGCTAGCTTAACTTAAAGCAGCACTCCGGAGGATTTCATCAGGAGAGCAGTTTTTGAATCTAGCGTCCAAAGGCTCCTCCTCAAAACATCTCGACACGCGCGTCCGGTCGCGTGTGCGCGCGTGCACGCAGCGCATATACTTCGGACATGAACTGTACAGCTCAGTGTGTAGGGTTTAATCACTCACAGTTCACAATCTTATTCCAACAATACTACGAGGGTCTGATGAGTCCTCTCTGTCCCTGCTGCTTCTGATATTAGCTCTGTTAGTAGAGAGCTGCTGCTGGACTCTGAAGCTGAACGTGACTCGGCCCTGGATGAACTTTCTGACCAAAATAAACGCATAATCCTGTCAAGCCTTGCTATTCTGTGAGGTGAAAGGTTTAAAAATAAAAATAAATCCATCTTTAGCTGGAGAATGGGTAGGTTTTTAGTAGAAATGAGCTGTGAGTCCTCAGTGAACGGCTGAGACGGCAGAGAAACACACGGAGCGTCCTGTACGACAGCGCCCCCTACTGGTACAGGTTTGGTCGATGTGCGTGCATGTTGAGAGAATGCAAACATTTGAATTTCATTGGCTGAAAAATGTCGGCGGCAAGAAATAATGGAAAGGGGTCTCTAGGAGGAAGGAGGGTCTTCATCAGAATGACAGATGTTGTGGAACTCAACCCATAGATCATAGTTTAGACCTGAAATATCATTTAAAACATTTAGAAAACTTTGATACAGAGAAAAATGCTCCAGAGAGCCGCTTTAAGAGCAGAGTGTCTTCAGACAGACGCTTCTTCAGATATAGACGAAGAACCTTCCTGCTTCAGCTAGAACAGCCTGCAAGGATTTTTAAAAGGAAATTGAATGAGTTCCTTAAACATTTTCCTCTGGGATTAATGATCTGATTTGATTTAAAACACAAAATATAAAATGGCATTAAAATTGTTGACATTAAAATGAGTCCCACAATATTCTCAGTAACTTTGTGCAACACTCAGTCTGGAGCAGAACTTTGCCAAAAAACAAACACAGGTGATACATTATAACACACTGTTAGACAGTTCATTGGGTTTTTTACAATAACTTACTGGCAACACTGTTGCAACACTGTGGCAACACTGTTGCCAGTAAGTTATTGTAAATTGAACTTACAGTAACTTACTGGCAACTGTGTTACCAGTAAGTTACTGTAAGTTCAATTTACAGTACTGTAACTGTTACTGTAATTTTACAGTACTGTAACTGTAAGCTGAATACAGTACCACTACTGTATAACAATTATTCTTACAGTATAGTGCTGTACTAATTTTTTCTTTATTCATACTGTTAAATAATAAATTTAAAAGATAATTAATTATTTAATATTAACATTAAATATTTACAATTATTTACATGTGTAATGTGTGGCTTTATAGTTTTCATTGGTTGATTCAAACAATTATATTAAAACCAAACTGACACTTCTCTCAGAAAACATGTTTTTTATTTAAAACACTTCAAATAAGATTATTACATAGAAATAGAGATTGTATTATGTAACATTATACAGTTATTATTATTATGTAACAGTATTATGAGAAACATCTCATTTAAATTATTACCAATTTACATAAATTATTATAGATACAATAAAACATTTTACAGTTTATAAAACCCCAGAAACAGACTTTAATTGTTAAGTGCATCTTCATTTTACACATTTTATACATTTTGCACCTGTCCTTCACTGCAGGAAGAGTTATTTAATTTTAGGATTCAGGAAGCTCCATGTTGGACCTCAGTCCCACACCACCTCCCCCCTCTTCCTGGATTGTTCTCTGCTCACTGAAGCAGAAACACTGAACTGTTCTGAGTCCAGTAAGAAGAGTTTCCGACCCCCATCCACTGATTCTCTCACTTCATCTCACAATTTCAACCCCCTCTGGAGAGGATGTGAGGAGAACTGCTGACATTAAACTTGCTGTAAATCAGGGGACGATTTTATGAATATGCAAATGTAAATTTGTATTTCTCCGTTCTGACGCACAAACCGGGGATGTCCTGTTGAATGATACGGAACGCTTTTCCCTCAGTTATGACTCAGAGGCGCAGTGCTGCCTGCAGGTTACTGTCACCGCTCTGTCATTTCATATTTTTGTGCAAAATGTGTGTAGTTGTGCGCGCGCGTGTGTGTTGAGCAGGTCTAGCCTAAATGCGCGCCACCACCCCCTCCATCAGTGCGTGTGCACGAGTGTCCGCAAAGCCGCTGCCTCTCCTCCTCCTCTCCGGGCGCGCAGCAGATCCATCGCCAAACTTTGACGCGCTTCACCGAGGGAACAAAACAAGCAGGACTCAGTTAGAACTAGGAGGAAATAAACTACCTAAATATCCCAGCTTATCCAGGGAATTCTACCGGATAAAGGTGAGTGACCAGCGGGATTACATGGATGCGCTTTCAGTGCGTTTTTTTTCTCCCTCCCGTGTTTATTCTAATCATGTTTGGCTTGATGAGTCTCCAGGGTCAGATTGCGCTCCTGCAGGGCAAATGTTTTACATGAACTAAACAATAGAAACACTGTCCTCAGGGGTTCATCGTTAGGGATACTTTACGCGTTTTGTGCGCCTTATTTATCCATCGCGTGCCAAAAAAGTCATTTTCTCTTCCGTTCCAGGTTAAAATAAAACAGGTGTCAGAATGGAGAACAGTCCGGTTGAAATCTTTAAAGAAGACAATAAGTGCCTGTCTGCGCTGCTGGAGGACTGTCCGGTGAATTCTTCTGTTTGGGGGTCCGGAGACCCGGACAGCCGCAACGTGACCCACGATGATGAAGGCTGGGAGACGGAGAGCATGTCCCCCATCATCCCCATCATCACCGCCGTGTACTCCGTGGTGTTTGTGGTCGGGTTGTTGGGCAACTGCCTCGTCATGTATGTCATCATCAGGTGAGGTCGTTTTATTTAATAAATTCACTTAAAAAAAAACTACACACTATGGAGCACCGATTGTAAAGGAGCCTAAGAAGTTGTAAATAGATTGTGAATATTTAGAATTAATTTCATGAATTTAAATGTTTATTGTAACATTATTATAATACATTTAATATTTATATATGTAAATATGAAATGAAGATTAAATATTTACATTCACGTCTCAGTGAATTTGATTTTAAATGGAATAAAATCTAAATAAATCTAAATATTTACAATCAAGTCTAAAAGAGCTATAAATCTAAATGTTGAAATCCAAATGTAAATGGGTGATTTTAAAATAAACATTTAGCTAACATGCAAACTCAGGCTGTCAGATAAACGGAAGTAGCCTACCAAAATAAAAGCAGAGTGAAGAGAGCCCCTGTTTCATGCACACTGATAAATAATGTATGGTTTAAAGGGCTCGCCAAATGGACTTTGAGACACTATGCTTTTATTTTGGTAGGGTGTTTGTATTATATGGCAGTCTGAATTAGCATGTTAGCTAAACTTTCACATTTATATTAAGATTTTAACATTTAGATGTAAATTTGTTTAGTCTTTTTAATTAGATTATATTTAATTAAATTTGAACTTTAGATATAATTAAATGTTGCTTTATATTGGCTAAGTATTTAGATCAAATTTGATATATTTAGATTTTATTCTGATTATTTAGGTTTAGCTTTAAACTATTAGATTTATTTTTAATATTTATTTATATGTATTTAATTTAATTTTCAGTATTTAGGTTTAGCTTTCCATATTAAAATTCTATATAGATTTCTATGACTATCACTAGTATTTAGATGTAATCCTAAATATTTATTTACAGCATTTAAAGTTATTTGTGGTCAAATATAACAGTTACTTTCTTTATAACTTTACACTCGTTTATACCAAATTTGTGGCTGTGAAAATTTTTCAAAATGGGCAAATAGAAGTTTTTCTTTTAAACAAAACCGTAACTTTTAAAATTTTATTTAGAAAACGTGATTCATCCTGGGGACGTTTTGTCTCTGTGTAGGTGTCATTGTTCTTGGATGCAGTCTGGAACAATGATGCTCTTTCTTCACAGATCAACATCTATGACGTTCTTCCTAAAACAGGACATTATAGTGAGTGGGTCTCATCACCCCAAAAAAAATCAAAGTGGCATTTAGGGAGAGAAAAGGTTAAGATGTCAATTCTAATTCCCACCAGCACAGATCTAATTCAGCCTCATTCAGAGACAGAAAAGAACCCATTTAATGATTTTGTAATCCTCCAAAATATAATGAAATGGTGTGAATCTCTCAAAGTCAGGTGGTATTCATTCTAATTAAAACCAGCTGTGCTTCATCAAACTGTTAACCCTCCTGCACCTCACTGGAGTTTATATGATCTGGAAAAAAGTGACAAATCCTGTTTGATGTAACGTGAAATGCAGCAGTGCCTGACAGAATGCTTCAGTCCACAAACAACAATTACCTCATATCAGGGTGATTGCTTCTTTGGAAAGCAATTCTATCAGTTCAGTTGAAGAGAAGATGATTTGCTCAGGGAAAGATGAATCTGCTGAAGGATGCAGAGATTTTATGATGATTTAGACTAAGCACCTTTCTAGAATTATAATAATAACAATAAAGCAGATGTTTTATGGAATATTGCTTTATTTGCAGCATCAAAAAAATTTTGTTGTCATGTTTTTGAATGTGTTAATTGTAAAGAACTCGCACTCTGCAGATAAGCTCCTGGAGGCACATTTGCATCTCCAGCTTCAGCTTCATTTAGCTTTATGAACACAATAAGTCCAAAGCAATAAGTGCAAAGTCTGTGTTTTCACCTCTGAGAGACAGTGACTGCAACAGGATTTAAAGTTGAAATTTAGAGGAGATCAAAGTGACGTACCGATGAGGTGATTTCCTGTTCCTGCAGCAAATCTCCTGGAAAACATCATAAAATATTTTCAAATTTATAAGAGCTGATTTATAGCTAATTCAGAGACCCAAATGGTTGCTCTGGAGCCCAGAAAAAGTGATATTTCTGCCTAACGTGTCCCCTTTCAGATATGATTACTTTCTTTTCCCCATCTCAGACCTGCCATCAACCTCTGGTTGCCATGGAAAAGCATGTGCTACTACAGCATAATATGAGGAAGATTAAAAACTAAATTATGACAGAATGGTTTAATTTTTTTTTTTTGAAAAAGGAGTCGTGTCTAAAGAAACTTTGAGGGAATATTAAAATTAAAGCAGGAAATTTATCAACAATCTATATATTGACATCTTAAATTAGAATCATTTATTAAAGATGTCTTTTATTGATATTTTTACTCAGACCTAGCTATTACCAATGGTCTTTTTGTACCTTGATCACTGACATTTTGATGTCTCAGGAAATATGGTAATGAAGAGATTGTAAAAAACAATTTTCAGACTGAGGTACAAGTGGTGATACTCAGGATCCCTTTAAGAATGTTGATACTAGCTATTTAAGTTAAAAGACAACCCAATTCATTGCCAGAAGCTGAATTGTGTTGTAAAGTTTTAAAAGCCAGGCTTTCTGAAACCAGTGTGTCACATGGGCTGCAACTATTGTCAAAAACACTGTGAACGTCAGGGAGTTTCCAGAATGTCTCAAAACAATCTCAAGGATTCTCTGTTTCCTCTTGTGAATCACAGGGCCTAGTTGTTGTATTGCTGGAATTCTGAACACATTTGAAGATTTTCAAAACAATATTTCTCTTAAAATTGTCACAAAGTCCCCATGAGTCCAAATGTGCAAAACCTCTGAGATAATTTGAACGGTTGGTGAACCAATTGTGAATAAATTAAGATAGATAAAATAGATACGGTACTTTGTGACCAAATCAAGTTTGTTTGCAGTTAGGTCATATATCCCATGTGACCTGGTCACATACTACAGTATGTGACTTTCTCACAAAAGCATGTCTACAAATTTAGTTTGTTTCCAACTGAAAATATGCATATTTTTCTTTCAATTGTATCTACAGTCAAATCCCAGTGAGGCTATAGCAATGGCTATCACATCTCAGACTTAGGATGAAATTTTGATTTTAAAGGAGGGGGCCCAACTGGCTTAAGTATGTGGAGGAGGGTGAACTGCAGTACCATGATAGATACCCTACATCTAAAAACAATAGCCAGTATCCATTTAATATGGGGGGGTGAGGGTGGGGGGATTTAGATGATAAAAACTACAGGTCTCAAAATTGCCTTTAAAAATGTGTAGAGCGCATCCACCTCTAATCCCAATTTTACGTCCACGTCTCAGACCACACCCTTCAACCAGGGTGTGTTTTTTATCTCAATAGATCACCTTGAATTAGTCGAATCACCAAAAAACCTCAAAGGCTAAACACCAGCTGGTGTAAGTCAAAGAAGATCCCATCTCCTTGGTTTAGACTAGGACTTAGACTGTGAAGATTGTTCACATTGTTAACATTTTTAGCAGTCAAAGCTTCTTTAGACGTGTTGTCAGACTTTTGGGACAGTGGACCTGGGTTCACTGGGTGTTTTGATTGTCATCACAACACGCCCTCAACCAAGGATGGACAAGAATGATTGGTCTTTGTGTGTTCCTTAGCTGGATGGGTGTTTTAAAGGGTTAAGGGTATATAATAAAGACCCGGTTAAGGGTATATAATAAAGAAATATATTTGGTTTTTAGGTTAGTTAAACATTCAACTAGATTGAAATGATTAAAATGTGTATAGTTTAATGATGTCTGTCTTTGGTGATATGTGGAGAGAAAAGTATTTTCTGAGTTGGTACTCATTTGGAAAAGTTTGAGAACCACCCATTGTTTCATCATGGTCTAAAAACAATATAGTTCTTTATCCTCCATTATTTAACCCTTTTCACCAATGGTTAATCTGTTTCCCCATAGTATCAATGAAGAAAAGACAAAGGTCACCAGTCAAATATTCCCTGCTCTCACCTTTTGATTTAAAACTTTAAATTGAACTTAATGGCTGAACTTTGCAAAAGTCAACCTATAAAAAATGCTAACGTGATTTAATGAAGTTTAAACAAGCTCATTACACGTGGTCTGCAGCGAGCAGCATACTATACATGATAATGAAGTGTGACTCAGACACATTGCATTACAGATTCAAGAAAGCTTTGAGGACTAATGCACACTGCTCAATACATAATGAGCCAGGAGGAAAGGTCTTCCTCAGAGACACGGCAGCAATAAGCTGCTGCTGAGGCAGTCTGAGTAGATGGTTAGCTTGTTTCATATCTCAACAGGACGGCTTTGTGCTCTGCATGTTTAACAGGTACACAAAGATGAAGACGGCCACCAACATTTACATCTTCAACCTAGCACTCGCCGACGCCCTGGTCACCACCACGATGCCCTTCCAGAGCACCGACTACCTTCTGAACACCTGGCCGTTCGGTGAGGTGGTCTGCAAGGTCTTCATCTCCATCGACTACTACAACATGTTCACCAGTATCTTCACACTCACCATGATGAGCGTGGATCGATACGTGGCAGTGTGTCACCCCGTGAAAGCCCTGGATTTCCGCACACCCATCAAAGCCAAGATGATCAACGTCTGCATCTGGATCTTGTCCTCGGCTGCGGGGATACCTGCTTTTGTTCTGGGGGGCACGCAGACAAACAGCGGTTAGTTTTCCAAGTTCTGGAGTCTCGCATGTACTAATCAGAGTTTTAAAGCAAAAATGTATTTTCATCCAGTCCATCAGCCAGTGAGGGGTTTTCCATTAGCAGCGCACCAAGACCATCATTACTGAAAATAGATGGAGTGAAAAATAAGAGCAAGATGTTCCCAGCTGACTGCAGATTAGCTTTTTCCATAATAGCTTAAATTGATGGTAGAAAGGTGCTCAGTGGAACTTTATTTATGGTCAATTGAAAGTGCTCTTCATCATATAATAATCGTTTTCCTGCATCTTTGTCTCTACAGACATCACTGAATGTGCCTTACAGTTCCCAGAGCCGTATGCCTACTGGGACACGATGATGAAGGTCTGTGTGTTTGTGTTTGCCTTCGTCGTGCCTGTGCTCATCATCACTGTGTGCTACTCCCTCATGGTCCTGAGGCTGAAGAGCGTCCGGATGCTGTCCGGATCGCGGGAGAAAGACCGCAACCTGCGGCGCATCACTCGGCTGGTGGTGGTCGTGGTGGCCGTGTTCGTCGTCTGCTGGACACCCATCCACATCTTCATCCTGGTCAAAGCGTTGGTGAATGTGCCCGAAACCACAGCCATCATGGCGGCGTACTTCTTCTGTGTGGCTCTGGGCTACACCAACAGCAGCCTCAATCCCGTCCTCTACGCCTTTCTGGATGAGAATTTCAAACGCTGCTTCAAAGACTTCTGCCTCTCGGCTAAACTGAAGGGAGACAAGGTGTCAGGAAGCAAGAAGATCCCCAGCGCTGTTCGGGCAGCCGCCGTTCCCCTCGAGAACCCAGATGGGACTAGCAAGCCAACATGACTAGCAATGGAACTGTCTTCAATTTCCCACATAGGAAAAGAAGACTCACACGATCTGGGCTTAACACACATAACTTCAGCAATGTAGACTGAAAATGAAGCTGCCTCATGTTTCGTTATGGCCTGGGGTTTAAACTGTGCCAAAACAGATGAGAAACACTGTTCTCCATTTCCTTCTTTAAATCCTCCAGATGTTGTATTTTCATCTTTCATAGCATGTAGTGTTGATGTTTGAATTTGCAGGTGGATACCAGCCAGATATCAGATGTTTTAGGTAAAAAGCAGACCAAATTTGACCAGAGTTAATAGTTTTATTTTTTCACACTAAATGCCATCTATAAGGAAGCGCTGCTTATTAATGATACAGATAGATACTTGATCTGCTAAGAATATAAATGTAGAGATATTAGATTTGAACAAAAATAGAAAATGTGCACTTTATCAAAGTTTTAAGTTCCTGTACGCAACAGAGCAGGATGGTCAGTTCACCATACACTGTCAGAAATAAAGGACAAGAATTGTACCTTTTTTTGGTCACTGGGGTGGTACCCTCAAAAGTACAGTTTTGTACCTTTAACTGGGGGTTATATCCTAAGGGGAACAAATATGTACCTTTTAGGATACATATTTATACCCCTTAGGGTACATATGTGTTCCCTAAGGGGTATAAATTTGTACCCTAAGGTACAGGTGTGACTAGTAAAAGGTACAAACTACAAGAGTAAAAATTTGTACCCCCAGTTAAGGTTCAAAATGGTACCGACCAAAAGGTACAATTTTGTACATTAACTGGGGGTACAAATTTTTACCTTTGTAATTTATACCTTTTACTAGTCAAACATATACCTTAGGGTACAAAATTATTCCCCTAAAGGGTACAAATATGTATCCTAAAGGGTACATATTTGTATCCTAAAGGGTACATATTTGTACCCCTTAGAATACAACCCTGAAGTTAAAGGTACAAAACTGTACTTTTGAGGGTACCACCCCAGTGACAAAAAAGGTACAATTCTTGTCCTTTCATTTCTGACAGTGTAGGGTGCTAGGAGTAAACATATTTACGGTATGTTCATTTTTAACCAAAACTATCAAATTAAAATATTCATGAATATTACATCGTTTTACCATGTAGTTTGAACTTTTATCATGGTGGCAATTAATTACCAGTATTACAGTAACATCCACAGCAATGCCAGTATTCAATCACATAACAATCTCACTACAGTAACTATCTTCTTAACTGAATTATAACAATCTTTGAAGCTCATGGGAGCTAATGCTGCGTTCTTTTGACCTCAGAGGTCGGAACTCGGAACTGGGAATGACGTCACACCCGAGTTACAAGCGTTCCAGTTTGCAAAGTCAGAAAATCAAAGTAAAAAGTAATTTACAGTTGTATCTCTTCTCGTGTTTGGTTCACACACTAACACATTGCTAATGTTGCCTTTGTTAGCAGCACACATTCAAAACGTTCTTTTAGACTTTAATTAATTCGCTGATACAAACACTCGGAATTCATTTAAAAGTCTGAAGATACAAAGCACTACATTCTGAACTTGGACACATCCAAACAATCAGATCTTGCAAAATAAACATGTTCTTGTGGCATTTAACTGTTCTTATGGGGTTGTATCCTACTAAGGGGTACAAATATGTACCCTAAAGGGTACTTAGGATACAACCCCCCCAGTAAAGGTACAAAATTGTACTTTTGAGGATACCACCCCAGTGACGACAAAAGGTACAATTCTGTCCTGTCATTTCTGACAGTGTAGAACGCAGCATAACTTTTACTTCTCTAACTTCCTGTAGCAGCTAACACTGCTATAGCTAAAGCTAGCTTTCATGTAAACAGAAAAAAGGTTAATAATCTGTCACTGTTTTCTGTTCTTTTTTATGGTAGTGCTACAGCTAACAATGTTCCTGTGAGCATCTTAGCTTGTGAGAAAAAAAAACTTTTTAAAAATGTGTTCCTGTTACAGCAAAGTTGCAATATCATTTGGCCACCTCCAGGGGGAGCTGCATCCTCAGTAGCCTCCCTCTTCCTGTGTTATTATTGGGATTTTTGATGGAACTCAGCCATTTCTGATGATATTGTTTGCACCTGTGGTTCTCCTGCTGCGATGACTCAAAATGCCTGCTGTGAGAACAGTTTATTAATCAGTTCTTGAAGGAAAAAATCAACATATGAATCAGTTGTTTAGTAATCATCATGGTATTGAACAGAAACTTAGAATGTTAATGATTGTGAAAGAAAAACGAGCAAATTAGAGGTGAAAAATAGCTTCACCTTCCCTGTGTTTATGATAATTTCTTTCTATAATTATACTATTTTCCGAAAGTGCCTTTAACAGTCCAGGATACGGTGTTTTTTGGCAGGAGGAGTCATGTTTAACAGATTTGTTTGTTTGTTTTTCCCTGTTTGACATGTCATTGGTAGTTGCACGCAACAACTGGTAACAGATATGTGCCAAAAGCTTTTTTACCTCTGTGGAGTGTGTGAATGGTGTTGATTGGTCGCAGTGTGAGAAAACTGACTCACAGTGGACTTTGAAGTTGTGCAAGAGTCAGTGGAAGGTTAAAAATAGGCAACGTTCTGTTGCATCATAGCAGCTTTTGTGAAGGTAAAAAAAGTGAAATCCTGGACTTAAATGTGCATTTACAATTTGTCAGAGGGCTCTCTTTCAGTTTTGGCCCTTGAATTGTGTCAAAACTGATAAGTTGATCAATTTATGTAACACAAGTCATTCATCACATGTGCTGTTTTTGACTTTTTACATTGAGAACACATTCCCATCATCCTGTTGTGCAGTCTGATCTCATGAAGAGCTGTTTTATGGTGCATCTACAGTATAAAAAAAACACCTGTACAGTAAGGATCATGTGTTTGAAATACTTTATTTTGTAAAGATTACAGAGAAGAATATCCTTGAACAAACATATTTTAAATAAACTGTACTTGTAGCATGTAAACCAGTGTTGCTGTGATTTAAAACACCATCAGAAGCCAAACATGCTTGACACACTGTGCTGTTGTTCTGAATGTGCTGCAATCATTTATGTAAAATATGTAAAAATCTAACAGTGTCACTGCTTTAAAGAAAAGTCATATTTTTATTATCTGGCTCCAACGTATAAGGATATAAAAATAGATAATTAGATCTTCTATAACATTTTAAAAGGACTATTCTAAGCTACTCTGTTACTGATGCGTTTTTGTTTGTTTGTTTTTAAATCTCTGTGCTCTCTTTTTGAATCTGTGTTTATTTGTCTGCTGTCATTTGTGCAGGACGTGTATTGATCCTGTCTGTGAAGTTATTAATGAAACACGTTTAATAAACCAAAACTTATTGTTTCCTCTTGAAATGACAAACTCATATTGTTGTCAGGTTTCATTTGTAAGCACTTTGACGTGTGTATAAAATCAACTGACATCCATTTATACTGTTGGTCTATATTATCCTCTTATATTTAACTGATTTTAAAAAATATCCCTGTCACTCACAGTGGCTGACTGAAATCACAGATTGGGGAATTTTCTACTAGATAGAGCTATTATAGAGTGAGCTCACTGCTCCACCTAGAGGACGGGGAGTGTAATGATCAGAATATGTTAAAGAACAAACACCACAATTATTGATCGTTTAAAAAGTACATTTAAAAAGTTACATTAATTAAAAGAACAATCCTAATGATGTCATTGATAAATATTATTATGAGATATTTAATTTTGGGTTTTACTGCCAATCAATGTTCACAAAGACAAACATCTGTTAATTCAGAGTTCTGGTTGCCTTAATAATGTGACTCATTGAGGTTCTAAAAGCATAAAAACAAAAACATTTAGTGGACACACTCTTGCAGTGACAAACATCTGGCTGGCACTACCCCCCTTCTAGGTACCTCGAAAGGATCCTCATGGAATCCTGCAACAAGTGGGGAAAATCATTTGTCACAGCAGCATACACACGAGAATAAAAAGCAAATAAGACACACATGAGTGCCACATAATGACACACAGACAGTATAAGAGGATGAGAATTTTAAAAGAACAGGAGTGAATTTACAAGACTGTACAGAAATCAACTGATATAAGAATATCAATATAAAAATAAAATGCAAGAGTGAATTTCCAAAACTGTACAGAAATATACTGATATGACCATTGCAAATATCCTCCCTAATAAGAAAGAAACTACGGTAAACAGTGGAGTTGTACAGCCTTACAGCAGTGGAAATAAAGGATCTATGGTAACGCTCTGTTTTACATTGTGAATGTTTCAATCTGCCAGTGAAGGAGCTGCTCAGAGCCTTCACAGGCAGGTGCAGCAGGTGAGAGGAGTTGTCCAGGATGGAGGTCAGCTTCACCAGCATCCTTCTCTCACCCACCTCCTCCACAGAGTCCAGCAGCAGTCAAGGACTGAACTGGCTCTCCTTTATTTAACACAACACTGTCTAGATATCCTCCATCACTCAGTTGTTTGGTAAGGAATTGAGGTTTTTCTTTTTCTTTTTTTTTTTTTACAAATGTGAAGAGCATTATTGGACAATATGTGCATTACTATGAATACAGCACAGTTCACTGAGAATTCCCACAAGTCCTATAAAAATAGGGCAGAATATGCCAACTTATTAAAGATTATTATTGTTGTTGTTATTGTTATATTATAGCTACAATGTGTCAGAGCATGAAATTACCTCAGTTTTTCCATTTCGCACACAAAAAATATTTAAAATAGAAAAAACTGACCCAAATGACAGCCCTAAAAATGTACGAACATTTAAATGTAACGTTTTTAGAAGTACAGAAAGTTTTTCTCCAGAGGGAGCGGCTGGGTGAGTCTGATCACGTGACTGCCCTTACGTCACCTCGGGCTCTTCCGGGTGTTTTCTTCGGCTAAACTCTGGATTCATCGTCAGCTGCCTACGCTTTTCTGATATTTTAAACCTTAATTTCACCGAGATGAATCGTATTTTTGGCAGAGGTAAAGCCAAAGGTCCGCCACCCAACTTAACGGACTGTATAGGAAGTGTAAGTATAACTGTTACAACTTTTCGGACGCTGTTTTTTTAAACAGTGTAAACAAAACATGGATTCCTGCTAGGTGTTAGCCAACTTCACGAGTAGAAAACAAACCGGTTTTCGCCATTTAACCAGGGTTTTGTTAGACTAATTTGCCTTGATATTCTTTGTTTTGAAAGTTTGTTTAAAAATAATTACGTCATTTTTATGCAATATTAGTCATTCGAGGTGTTAGTTGGTAAATAAGATGTTAAAACAAAACTTTCATTGTTTGCCATCGGGTAATGAGTCAGCGTTACGTAATTTGGCCATAATTCTAACAATTTGACTGCTAAATAATGATAGAAATGTCTGTGGGGACTAGCGGACAAAACCCCGTCATACTGGTCGGTTGTACAGGCTCGGGACTGTTAAAGCTGACTGAAGTAACAATACTCTTTTCTTAATTAGTCGGTAAGTTTGTTCGTGTGTGTTAAAGTCCATTGATCAGGTTATATTAACCTGGTTAGTAGTAACAGCATTTCAGGTAAGAATATATTTTTCTTTAAAACTGATGAGTTCTTGTCATATTTCTAGGTTGATTCTCGGGCGGAGTCCATTGACAAGAAAATCGCCAGATTAGATGCTGAACTTGTTAAATACAAAGATCAGATGAAAAAGATGAGAGATGGGCCTTCAAAGGTGAGACAAGTTAATGTAAAAGACAAATCTGGTTACGTCTCTTAAAACCACAAAAACAAGTACTGTATACACAAGTTACCTATACAACATGTAAACATGTAAACAATACATTTTTACACTTATTTGTAGAAATTGTGGACACCATCAGATTTTCATTACTTTATTAGATATGCACCTCAAATGTTAAATGCCTTTATATAGGCAGCCTTAGAAGATGTATTCATTCATAATATATAGAGTAAAAAACTCAAAATTATTAATTTAGTTCATTATTGTTGTTTAAATATGTGGCAAATTATAATATGTACTCATAATTTGAGCTCCAACCCAGTAACCTGATTTAGTTAGATTGATTATAATCATCAGTTGCTCTAATATTCTGTCTATTCACTAGAACATGGTGAAGCAAAAGGCAATGAGAGTTCTGAAGCAGAAGAGAATGTAAGTCATTTCCAGTTACTAAACTAAAACATGTTAAACAGTTGAGTAAATGATTTCCTGTTAATTGATTTTCTACCATTTAACTGTTATTAAAACTATATTATTATTCTGCTTTCCAGGTATGAGGGCCAGAGAGATAATCTCATGCAGCAGTCATTTAACATGGAACAAGCAAACTACACAATTCAAAACCTCAAAGACACTAAAACCACGGTAAGACTTGTTACACTCCAAATGAAAATGTAGAAAGTGGTTTCTAATTGTCTTTGTTGGTTTTTAGGTCGATGCCATGAAAATTGGCCTCAAAGACATGAAGAAGGCATACAAGAATGTGAAAATCGATAAAATTGAGGTATTTTGTTTTTGACCAGTAGCAGTGACATTTATTGTGGGTCTAAATTTCTAATCAGAAAAATAAGTTGGATTTGGAATGAATTACTTACATTTGTCTTTGACACACAGTGGTTTTATGTGAATCTTACTTTTTTTTTTTAAGGATATCCAAGACCAGCTGGAGGACATGATGGAAGATGCCAATGAGATCCAAGAGGCCATGAGCAGAAGCTACGGCACTCCTGAAATTGATGACGACGACCTGGAAGCAGGTGAGGAGAAAGACATGGTGCTATTTTCCAAGCAAAGTGACATAAAAAAATAATTGAAAGTGTTGACTTGTACAGCCTTTTCTTTTTTTCTAATTGTGGATTTAATTAAAAGATTTGGCAAGTCTTACAGTTCTTTCCATGTGGACACAAGCAAGCTTTTGTGGTTAAAAGAAAATTCATAGAAATATTATTTTAGACTTAACAGTTCTAATCAGAGTTTAGTGATGACCAAGTTATTGACGAGCTGTTTTCTTCTCAGAGCTGGACGCTCTGGGAGACGAGCTCCTGCTGGACGATGACAGCTCCTACCTGGATGACGCTGCAACTGCTCCTTCCATCCCGGAGGGCGTTCCCGGTGACAAGTCGACAAACAGGGTACGTCACAGGTTTCAGATTTTCCTAACCAGTTTAGCAGACCATAGTTCTCATATTAATTTTTCTTTTTGTGCTTCAGGATGGCGTGCTGGTGGATGAGTTTGGCCTTCCTCAGATTCCTGCTTCATAAAGGAGTGTTTTTTACACATCACATGCTAGTTTTACATGTATCATAGCCACTTTTTGTATTTATCGAACTGACACTCTTGGCCTTTGAATGCAGCAATGAAAACCAAAGCATCTTCTGTCCAATGAATGATAAAATGTTAAATCAGGTCTTTCTTATTAAAGCTTCTTTCTTTGAGCTTGTCTACGTTTGAACGATAGCTGGAATTAGGATTCTCTTAAACTGTACAGTTTCTGAAGCAGCAAACTAAATAAATTATATTTTTCCAACGGTGCCCAACTGTGTGATAATGAGATCATTCAGACATAGCATTTCTTGTTCAAAAACGCATTTATTGCTGTGTTAAATGTGCAAAAAAAATAACTGAATCACATTATTTTGGCAATAAGTTTGTTGGCAATTTATTTAACCACAACGCAACTGATGTAGGATGATTATGTCCTCATCACCAACTCAGCCTGTACGTGTGAGGGAAGATTCTTTGGTGAAGATACTTCACCACGCTGACCTTGTTCTGCAGTTTTTCAAATTCATAATAAGGAATCTATTGAAAAAAGAAAAAAATATTAGTTATGTCTAAATAAAGAAGAGACTATTAGGAAATAGAAGAGAAATGAGAAACTTTAGACAAACGTTTTCTAATATTGTTAAATGAATGTCCAACCTGCACTACTTCATATCCCAGGAGTCGTAGATGTCGCTGCTTCATGGCTTCTTTCCCAAGCAGCTGCCTGATTTTTTTAGTGAACCTATTTTTTCCGTCGATACATAGAGCTATCCTGGAACAGAACATCCAGCTCATTTCCTGTTCTTGATCATACAGAATCCCTGTGTAACAAAACCATTTACCTTTTGTACACATCGGTGCAACTGGCAGGCAGCACGAATCCCTCTTCATCAAGTTTTATCTCCACATCTACAAAAACATTAACACGTTACCACCGGATGATCAACTATATCGATCTTTTAAGATGTGAGCCAGATTAAAAAATAAAAAAAAACATGATACCCAGTGTGTAGCAGTAAGGTGTCAGAACTTTGGATCCAAAGTACGAACGATCCCCGAGTAAATCCACCAGTCCGTATTTCACAGAATTGTACAGAAGTGGATCAACTGGTGACTCCAGAGAGCGATCCGACATGAGGAAAGACTTGACATGGTACTTTGGAAGGAGGTGTGGACCCTGGTGGGATTTAAAAAAAAATAGAAATAAAAATACACACATGAACATATTCTGTGTAGAAATCTAAATATGATGCAGATTCAGTTAAGAGTAAAACCATAAGTAGCGTTATTAATTTAGGAAGTCAAGCTCAAGCAAATATGTTATTAATTATACATTAAAGACATATGTTTTACTAAAATTATTTAAAAATTAAACAATGCTAATTTTAGTAATGAAAACATACAAAAAGTACAATTCTACTGAATATGAAGACATGTCAAAGTTTGAAATTGAAACAAGCAAAGCACAAAACATTTAAAAGTTCAAACATTTGAAAATACGGGAGCTAAACTGAACGCCACAACATGTCTGATTCTTTAGATAAAAGCTTTTAAGTGAATAAACAAATCCAAACCATCTACTAAAACATTTAATACAATACACAACACAACAGTTATGTTTAATTTTTGTCAATCTTTAAATTGTAAACTAATTTATATTTATTGAAAAAAAAGAACCTCATGTGGTATGATTGCTATATTAACAGGAGCAGGTTTTATGACACACCTGAAAACGACTGAACCTCCCAATCAGATGACATGTTAAACTACAAGGTGTGTATTCACGTTTCTTTGTCAGTTAATGTTCAAACTATTCAACCATGGCAAAGCTTTACCGTATAGAAGGGACACTCTAACTTCACAGTCATGTAGAGCTGGGTCAGCCTCGCCAAAACACCCCAGTCAACATTGATCGTGTCTTGATCTACAGCACAAAAGTCAACACAATGTTTAGTTATAGTGCGTTTATGGAAGAATACTTCACATGGTGTGAGTGAGAATCTGTTTCACCTTGCAGCTGTTGCAGGAAATAGCTGCTGAAAACTTTGGAGACAAAATTGACAGGGAACCTTTCTACTAAAGTGCAGGCGTGCAGCAGGTTGAGCAGCGTTCGAGGCTGGAATTGTGAATAACGGGTGTGCAGGATGGTTTCTACTTTACCGAACAACTGTCCTGCATTGGGTGGGAGGTAGCCCAATTTCCCAAATGCCAAAATCTGCCTGGCTACTTGGCTGGTGCTGTAGTCATCTGCTCTGTACACGAAGCTCTCAGCAACAGCATCAAAAACAGCAGAGGACAGAATTTTCCTGTGGCCAAAGAACTGCAACACTTTGGTTATGGTCTCTGGATGGGAAGTGAAGGCCATTGTAGGTACATGCTTCTCCATTGCTTCAACAAAAAAACAATCACTGTAACCAAAATGCATCTGTGCACCTAGGACATGAGTGAGCTCCTCATCGTTGAAGTAAGGGACATGCCTAACAGCTTGCTTACACAAACTGATTACAAGAGGCATGGCTTGCATCTGATTCAGGGTGACAAGGGCATTTAGTACTCCGCTGACAGAAGCAGGACCCATTTTTGAAGTGACTGTTACAGCATGGGTGTGCATGGCATTTAACAAATCCCTGTATTTTCCATCCTTACCCACATGACCTTGCAAAAGTCTATAAACAGCTACAAGGTCTGTGAGATTCCACTGAGCTGGCTCCTGCTGCTGAATCTGCTCCATCACCTGCTCCAGCATCCCAGATCCTGGGCCCTCCACAGCCAGCATTGCCTGACCCAGAGTACACAGCTGTCCTACAGTCATCTGCCCCTTGTCTAGCCTAGCCTGGCTGTCTGACACCAACCGCACCATCAGCGTGCTCAAAGGATCCAGAAAGAGGCGTGTGCAGGCCAGAAGAATAGACACCAGTCCAGCATCCGTGAGCCGCTCAGAGTCCTGCTCCAGCTGGAAGCAAAGGGCCCGGATGGTGTCATCCTCCAGCACTGTGGGATCTTTCAGACTCGTGCTCTCCTGCTCCAGGTCTGCCACATGGTGAAGAGCTGCTGCAGCCATGGTGTCTGACATGATCTCCACTGAGCGTAACAGTCTGAAGACCTGCTGGGAGGAAGAGCAGGTCTTCAGACGCTGTTGGAAATCTTGTTCACCAACAGCTGAGGGCTGGTGCAGCTGGGTCAAAAGGAAAGGGGGAACTGAATCTTTGTGGAGTCCCACGGAGCTGCTGAGGAGGAATTGTGGCTCCCTGATGATAGTGGTCTGACTTATTAGCCTGTAATCCTGTTGCTGCTTCCTGCAGCCGTGTCTATGGATACACCATCCTGCTGAAGTACACAAGCAGGCCACACATGAGGCCTGACCCGAACTGATGGCACTCAGGAGTCTGATGGGACAAATCGACTCGACAGAGTAATGACGGATCCCGAACTGTCCGACGAGAGGAAGACTCTGAATCAGTTTTAGAGCCATGAAGCTGAACTCCTCCGTCCCACTCCAAGCTAAAACACACACACAGAAAATACAACCGTTAACGACAGCCATACAAAAGACGTGTGCGAGCAGCAGAAGTACAAATGAGATTCGCACAACAAGCTGCACAAACGATAACTTATGTGCTGCTAGCTGTTCTCTGTTACCCGACCTTGCCGCTAGCTAAGCTACCCGATTAGCTCCTAAGCTAACAACTTTTTATCTTAATTTAGAAGTCGCGCTGCCGCTGTTGTTATATTTGTGTTGTAAGGCTTACAGTTTTAGTAAAAGTAACAAAACACAACAAAATATAAATGAAAGACCATAAAACTCATACCTGGACCTTCCGAGAGCTGCACAGTATCACGCTTACTTGCTGACAGGACAGCAGAGATGCTTGTCACTGCCCGATCTGTAACCGGAAGCACGATCAGTTCTGCGCATGCGCGAAGCCTACGTCACTTCCTCTTTTCGCCAACTTAGCGACATTCAAGTCTTATACGGTTAGCTCCCAGTTAGCCCTTAGCTTTTACCAACAGCTTAGCCTCTTTCTCGACTGCTCTGACCATTTAAACAATGGATACCTACGTGTATAAACATTTTAATACATTATGTATGTATATAGACTTATTATATACTTGTTAACACCTTAAAAGATACTCTGAACCGTAACTACCGTAAAACACTTCATGCGTTCTGCACATGCGCAGAACCGATCGGGTAGACCTGATCCGTACAGTCCAACTTTGCGCATGCGCAGTAAGGATCGGGCCGTCCTGATCCATAACTCCCTTTTTATTTTTTATTTTCTTCGACATTGCATGAAACGTTGTCATTGTTGTAAACTTTTTAATAAATACTTATTACTGTTAACATCTTAACTGATACTCTGACCCGTAATTACCGTAAAAAGCTTCAGCGGATGTAGACTCATTTCGCACATGCGCAGAACCGATCGAGTTTCCGTTACCGATAGGGCAGTGACAGTGACTGTGTGTAAAATGCTACTCCCTCCCTCCATTTTGTTTACATTTTCTTCTGCTCCCATCTTTATTTTTTTTGCCCAAATATTGTGTTGAAGTTGCCCCAATATTTCTGCCCAAGACTTTAGTCCCTTACACAAGCCAATGTCCCACTTTATCTCATAATTTACAATGTAGATCCCCTGATGGTACCCCAAATCTTAAAGTTTGCCCCAATATTTCTCTTTGCCCAAGCCCAAGTAAATGTCCCACTTTAACTCATAATTTACAATGTAGGTCCCCTGATGGTACCCCAAATCTTGCCCAAATATTGTATCTGGCTCCCAACTTTATTTTTGGCCCAAATATTGTATTGAAGTTGCCCCAATATTTCNAAAAAAAAAAAGATAAAAACAATCAGTCCTGTAAGGCTGTACCCTGTCGGTCCAGCTGTAGACCGTGACCCACCTCCTCACTTGGGTCTGGGTAAAATACCAGCGTTTAGCACCAGGTTTTGATCATCAGAGCTCCAAACATTGAGCTGCGTTTAGGTGGATTGTTAAGAAATGAAAGAGTTTATAAAAAGTTTCACAGGATGCAGCTAAACGGTTCGAGGCTGACCGAAACAGTGTCGGGTCAGGCTGGAAACCCCGCTGGGAATCCCCTCTTGGGAGCCGCTGGGAACGGGAAGCCCCTCTGGAGAGCATCGCGGCATGGATTTACTGTACCCCGCCAGCCAGGTGAGGGTCAGACACCTGAAGGAAATGCTCTCATGAAATCGCTGATCGGTACCGAACTACGACCCACCACGAACCGTACCAAACCTGGCATGGAAACGAGACTCAAGTCTCCCCGTTAGCTCCTGTTAGCTGCTGCATGCTAACAGCGGTTAGCTCTTGTTAGCTGCTGCGTGCTAACAGCGGTTCCGGTGAATGGATCGAAGTAACGGCGCATGTTTAGAGTCACACTGAATGTTTTTCGTCGGTATGTGGGACTCCATCACATCCAGTCCTGGATTAGACCTGGACCGCCGGGGTTTTTCGTCTCCAAACAGAAGTCACTGTACCGGTAAGGAAGCCGTCCCGTTGTTGACTCAGTGTCCTGACAGACTGGCAATTGGCATTCATAAACATAATAATTTAGCATTTTTTATTAAAATGAATTCACACCGACTTGATTAAAGAGTGCTCTAACCTAAAACTAACAACTCATCGCCAACAGCGAGCAGGCAGCTGGCAGACTAGAGCGGTGCCAGTCTGAGATGTTAAAGTAGTTTAGCTAAACATTTCAAATAGTATTTTTGGACAGAGTTTTATCAGAATTTTAAAAAAAAAAGAACTTAATATATGCTCTTTAAAGTAAAATGACACTTCGGTATGATTTTTAAATTTGTCAAATTAATGTCACAGAGCGATAACTTGCAATCATATTTTGACAATTGTGGTTTAAGCTTATAATTCCTATCGTTTGAAGTGCCAGTGAAGACTCTTCAAAATAGTTTTTAGCCACTAGAGGGCGATGCAGTCATAATGCAAGTCATCCTAACTCTGCTTATAATCTAAAATGAGTAAACGTTTGTTTTTATTGGGTATTTTATTACACACAAAAAAATATATTTTGAAAGATTTTTCTATAATTGTGTTTTAATTATACAGCATATTTTAATAAAAAAAATATATGACTATTGTCAGTTGATGTTTATGTATGCTGCTCTAACATGAATTTCCATAAAGGAATTTTGAGTTTATATTTAAATCTTATCCAAAGAAACTTCCCTGCACACTAATCATGAAGTTTCTTTGGACTTGTAGTGGGTTTTTTCTTGTGTTTATCAAGGCAAATTGAGAAGTGACTAAATGAGATACTGTGGGATAGGCATCTTTGTAAGAAAGCTCAATGTTTGTCTGTTGGATAACAATTTTTTTATTATTCAAAGCTTCAGGTTTCATCTTCAACCAGTTAAAAATCTATCTGCACTTTTATTAGGCAGTTAAATGTAACCGTCACAAGAAAATTCATCTTGACCACATTTCCCTTCTAGCTCCAAGAATCCAGCATGTGCAAGTCTGAGCATGCTGAATGAAGTACAGTGAAGAAGAGCAGACTTGTCAAGACAGGGAAGAAAATTTGTGCATAGGAATGAAATTTATACCAAGAACCAAGAAAACAGAATAAAACAACTCCTGTTACATATGTCGCTTATGGAAGAGAAACAGTCTGCAAAATATAGTTTGATAGAGGGCTTTATTTAAAAAGTTTATATTATAAAATGTAAAAATTCAGCTAAACACGATCACATGAACTGCAAAGTCGTATCCCTTGAAGCTTCTAAAGTCCTGCCACTTCACATCTTTACATGAGATTTTAAGAACTCGTTTGGCAAAACTGCAAGTTCACAGCAAAGGGAGGATATTTATTGCTTTGGCTCGTTTAAAACTGGGTCTTTACAGGAAAGTTGAGACATGCAGCATGGTGATCTAGCTGATGGCGGAGAGGCAGTGGGAGGAACCATAGGAACAATCTGGTCTGAATCTTTAATCGTCCTTTTCCCTGGCACCATGCTTTAAGATGCGTGTGAACTCCACGTAGTTGAAGTTACTCTTCTTGTCAATGGGCGCCTCCCTGAAGAGCTCATCTACCTCCTCATCTGTAAACCGGTCACCCATTGTTGTGAGCAGCTCTCTGAGGTAATCCTCATGAATGAAACCTGCAGTCAAAACAGCATGAACAGACATCATTTTCTTTTCCTTGCAATTTATAGACAAACATAATTGCTGAATACCAATCCACAAAACAGATGAGTTTCGCCCTTACTGGTTATTTAAAATGCACTACATCAGGAGACAAAAAATTAAATAAATAGAGACATCCAGACACCAGTTTCCTGACTTGTTGTTTTCATATTGCACACCAAATTTACCTGTCCCCTCCTCATCAAAGCAAGCAAATGCGTTTCTGATCACATCCTCAGGGTCTGTGCCATTGAGCTTCTCTCCAAACATGGTGAGAAACATGGTGAAGTTGATTGGTCCAGGAGCTTCATTCATCATAGCCTCCAGGTAGTCCTCTGCTGGATTCTTTCCTTTAGGAAAAAAAGTAAAGAATAACTTAAAGCTTAACATTAAAAGACTGTAAATGCTGCCCCTTTTGCCTACATAACTCCTCCAGATGATCCTGTACTTTGCATCAAACTACACAGTTTTACATCATGTTCCGTTTTATTCTATGAACACAGAATCTAAAACACACAGAACTATTGAGTTACATCGGATACACTATCCAACCAGCAACACTAATATTTGACTCTTTGGTTTCAGAGTTTCTAATAAATATCATTACTGGTAATGATTTTTATTCCATTAACACATTTTACTGTTAGAAAATCTAAGGTGTGGCCACTTTTGTAGCCTCAAGAGCAGCCAACTCTATTAAAGTTAACATGTGCATCCAAGTGCTGGATTTTTATTAACAGTGATCAGAGCCAGAGCTGACTAACAGCATAGTTATTTAAATCATGGCCTCCACTGCTTTAAAAAGCAGTATGTGATCAGGCCTTTTGATCCTTTCACAAAAAGACTTCACTTACCCAGTGAAGCAAGCATGTCGTGAAGGTCCTCTTTGTCAATAAACCCATCACGATTCTGGTCAATCATGTTGAAGGCCTCCTTGAACTCCTGAATCTGAGACTGGTCAAACATGGCGAAGACATTGGAAGTGGCGCGCTGAGGGCGCTTCTTGGTGGTCTTTCCCTTAGCCCTTTTGCTAGACATTTTGAAGGTTTTATTTCTGTGGAAGTAAAAAAAAAAAAAGTGAAATAGAGAAAGTCACATAGGAGCTTAGGCAAACAAAATATGACTAACTATTATTTGTGTGGCAAATAAAACACATTGCCATCATGTTTCATATTTATAAAGTTCATCAAAGAAAGACTAAACACATTTCAGCTTTGATGACATTTCTTACTAACCAACTGTTAACCAACTTACTATATCTGATTAGCATTTTAATCCCCCCAAAAAGTATTTGAAAATCATGCTACATTCTGCTGTAGCTCCAGGGCTTCTGGAACTGGTGAACATTTTTGTGGTTTAGACAACGGAAGCTTTTGGCACATAAGCTGTCACTGTACACAAGATAGAAATAAAATACAACACGACAGGAAAGTACATTAAAAAAGCAGATGATCAAAGGACAAACTAGATCACACAGTAACTCAAAATACAATTTTGCATTGCTCCATCAGAGTGTAATTATATTCTCTGGCAGTGAATACCCCTGAGTGGTGTCCCTTGCGTAGCTAAAAATGGAAATGTTCCTCATCTTTCTGGGTTGGTCAGCTCATCGGCTTCAATGAGGATGGGGAAAAACTACTGATGTGAGGACTGATGCCCTTATCTGGAAATGCCTGGAATGTGGACTTTCCATCTTTATGTTGACACTCATGTTTCAGCTGGTCTGCACAGAAAAACCTCGCTTCCAAAATGTTTCTAATAAGAGCGGCTTACTTCATGGTTGTGTCCATTTGGGGGGAACAAAACCATAAATAACCAATAAATAAAACCAAAGACTTAGGTAAATATATTATATATTAGTCTTTGCATTACCTGTAGACTGTATGCAAAACATTGACTTCCACAAACGAATCATTTTTGTTAATTCATAAATCTCCAGTCTGTAGTTCATTTCGTGCGTGTAATCAAACCGTTTATGTCATGGTAATTTCCCAGTGTTAAACACTTTTCAAACTGCGCAAATCAACAATTAACTTCCTGCAAAATCCTTTAGCTGATTATACAACAACCTCTCGCTGCTACTGTAAGTTGTTCCTGGTATGGTTTGCGGCCTAACGGCAATAAACTCAACCAATTCAAGATGAGCAGCTGGTAATGACACGTATACAATCTAAAAATGATTTTAAAAAACAACCTTTACAAGTCAAATGAGCTCTCTTTCTATACAACAATCAAAAATGGACACTACTCTATGAACTAGCCGTGAGATTAGCCGCGAAGCTAACTGTTTTAATGGCACTGAAAACGGCCGTTTTTCAGTGATCTAAATTCGTAAATTCGAAACAACTAAATCCGTTAAGTGGGACTCTTATAAAGAAAACATTATGAAATAGCTAAACACCAAAGATAACATAAGCTGAAAACAGTCTTACCTCACAAAACAAATACTTTTTAAGGCTAATAAGGTGCCTCTCCGTTTCTCAACCACCGCCCTTCACTTCCTGGTGTTGTAGGTTCCGTACAAAACACCAGACCAAACCAACTCGAGAGAATAGGGGTGCGCGTTGACTATGAAATCATTAATATCATCAATAATAAAATACAAAATATATAAAAACATCTGACTAAATATTACAACGTACAGAAACACTACATTGTTATGCAAATGTGATGTTAATATTTATTTACCCAGCAATAAAACACAAAGTTTTCCTTAACAACCCCGGATGTAGTGTAACCTCCCCAGACGCTCCCTAGCCTACGTAGACGTTCTTGGAGATGCCCTTTTAAGGAAAGAGAATTCTTTTGTCTTTCGCAATACCTCAAATTAATTCAGTATAAATCTTAATTGATCCTGTGAGGAAATGGGCGTTATGATCCATCAATGGGAAAACACTAAATTAATACATTGTTTTATAAATAATGAGATGTATATTTTTTGTTGATGAAACATACAAAGTTTTTTAAATCACTTTTCAGGATTATTTTGTGACTCTCAGTCACTCTTATTATATATTTTGAAGCTGTGTTTTTATTATTTTATTTTTAAAGCTTGTTTAGTTACTTTCCCCTATTATTTGTTTCTGCCGCATCCATTGAACTGTTTTTAGGTTGGAACTTTAACCCCTAATATAGAATAAAGCAATTAAAAAAAAAGTTGACAGATAGTGACTATCAAGGATGAGTAAGACAACAGCTGCTTCTGCAGTCATTGAACACATAGCTTTAGCGCTGCAGGACTTTCATTGTGGAACTGTTGACTCACTGGTTAAAACAAGCCACATCTGTCCTTTATGTCCATTTGTTCAGTCACGCTCAAAGTCCTTAGCAAAACAACTCAACACGTGTTAGTAGTCAATAATAGATCATGCAATTCCAGAGGAGTTTGAACCAATAGCTTTGTTAAAATGAGAGCCAGGCTTTCTTTTGGGGGGTTTGCAAAGTTTCAGAAATGCAAGGAAATTTAATTTACCTTGATAATGCATTTTGTATTAAAGGGCTAAGACCCTTAGCTAAGCTTAGCTAAGACCCTCATGTAAATAAAAAATTGCTTTAGAATAATATTGTTGTTATTTTAAAGAAAGGCAAAGAGAGGATAAAGGCATCAAAAGAGATGAGAATATATGAAATATGCTTAATTCAATTTATTACAGACAGGAATGCATACATAAAGATTGGCATCAACAAACTTCAATTTTATCTCAATTTAACATATTTTAGATTGGGAAAATGGAATAGAAATTATGTATAATGGCACATGAAACAGAAACTATATTTGGGTTAGAAACTGTTGCAGTGCTAAATTACACCACTAGAGAGCGCTGCCTTAATGAGAAATCTTTCCATTTGCAAGATATATTACAAAAAAGTTAGTATTTTTGAGTTTATTGAGTAATTTATGTCTAAAACTGTTTGCATTTTTTGCTTAGACATAAAATAGAAAAGTATCAACAGATTTCTTGTATTCATATGACTGGAATTGTAATTGAATGATATGCAAAACCTTTTAAAAACAGCAGAAAAACGTTAATTTACTTAAAGAACAAGACAACAAAAAAGCTCTTATAATCTCCATAATCTACACCAACATATCTTCCATTAGATTCCATTAAAGCTGATGGATTGATCTCATTTATTGGCTCATATACTTTCACAACATTTTCAAGATTCAAAAAGACTTTATTAATCCCCAAGGGGCAATTTGTATCATCATTTTAAAATCATTAATATCATTTTAAATATACTGTTAAGCTGAATGTTAGTAAATGTACTGGATGAGAGCTTGAAAGGAGGACTGTACAACACAGAAATCTAAAAAGTGTTGAGTAATGTTCCAGTGGAAAATGACCAAATGCTGGTACAGGTCAAAATGTTTGTTGCAGCCAAATCAAGTCTGCCCACCACCTGGTCTTTTACATGCTTTATTCAAACAGGAAAGGCATTTATATTTATAATAACTAATCAGTTTTGTTCATGTGATTATAAACAAACCATCCTCTAGAAGTTAAGTCTTTGATTTAATTCTTTCTGGAGCTGTTTATGACAGAGAGGACATTTGCATAGTTTTAGAAATAAGACTGAGGCTGATAGAGAGACAGAGTGACAAAGAGACAGAAAGTGGCATCTGTTGCCTCTAAAGCAGTAACAATAACATGGCTAAAGTTAGCATCAGCCACAGCTGAGGCTGCTGCAGTAAAAAGCAGAACAAAAGCCCCTGAAGGTTATAGATAGTACTGTACTCTACTGTAGGCTAAGAACAAACTACATTTCTGAAAAATGTTTAAAGGGCATCAATGCAGCTACTGCTCAAAACTCCATTAACTTTGTATCAATCTAAGACCAGACAAAAGGCTACATTTTGATATATAAACTATATGCAAAACGTAAAGAAAACCAATATCAAGAGAAATGTTAAAGCTGCTTCCAGTAGTTCATTGAGGTCACCATAGCAACCACGTATCATTGCCTTTACTTCCTGAGAGTAAATTTTATCAGAAACATGAATGCAGATTAAAAAGTAAACCTCAGACAGTAAAAATGTAAGTCATGTTACAAAAACTCTTAAATTGTGAGGGACAGAAAACTCTGATGACCATACGTGGGATTTTTAGTGTTTCTACAGTGTTTTGTGTAGAAGATATACTGTACATTAAAAATACTCGTCACTTACAACTTTAAAGAGAATATTTTTAATTAAAATATGTGTACTAACAATAACCATTTGGACGTAGAAAGAGGAAAAACCAGGGTGAACATTAGCATAGCGCATCAACAGCTGGTGTTTTGCTCTCTATTGTTACTGTGGCAATGCACGCGGTCCCATGTCCGGGGAAGGCACGGCATAAGGATTATACCCGACGGGAGGAGTGAGAGTTCTGAGATGTCTCGTCTCGTCTTCTTCCGCTTATCCGGGTCCGGGTCGCGGGGGCAACATCCCAATTAGGGAGTCCCAGACGGTCCTCTCCCCAGCCACTTCCACCAGCTCCTCTGGCAGGATCGCAAGGCGTTCCAGGGCCAAACCAGAGATATATTTTCTCCAGCATGTCCTGGGTCAACCCTGGGGCCTCCTGCTGGCAGGACATGCCTGAAACACCTCCCTGGGGAGGCGTCCAGGGGGCATCCTAACAAGATGCCCGAACCACCTCAACTGGCTCCTTTCGACATGGAGGAGCAGCGGTTCTACTCCGAGTCTCTCCCGAATGTCCGAGCTCCTCACCCTATCCCTAAGGCTGAGCCCGGCCACCCTGCGGAGAAAACTCATTTCGGCCGCTTGTATCCGTGATCTCGTTCTTTCGGTCATTACCCAGAGCTCATGACCATAGGTGAGGATTGGGAGGTAGATCGATCAGTAAATCAAGAGCCTTGCTTTCCGGCTCAGCTCCTTCTTCACCACAACAGACCGGTTCAGCGTCCGCATCACTGCAGACGCTGCCCCAATCCACCTGTCGATCTCATGCTCCCTCCTTCCCTCACTCGTGAACAAGACCCCGAGATACTTGAACTCCACCACTTGAGGCAGGATCTCTCTCCCGACCTGGAGTTGGCAAGTCACCCTTTTCCGACCGAGAACCATGGCCTCAGATTTGGAGGTGCTGATCCTCATCCCAGCCGCTTCACACTCGGCTGCGAACCTCCCCAGCAAGAGCTGTAGGTCAGAGCCTGATGAAGCTAGGAGGACCACATCATCCACAAAAAGCAGAGACGAGATTCTCCTGTCACCAAACTCAACACCCTCCACACCACGGCTGCGCCTAGAAATCCTATCCATAAAGGTTATGAACAGGACCGGTGACAAAGGGCAGCCCTGGCAGAGTCCAACTCTCACTGGAAACAGGTCCGACTTACTGCCGGCTATGCGGACCAGACTCACACTCCTCTGGTACAGGGACTGAATGGCCCTTAACAAAAGACCATCCACCCCATACTCCTGGAGCGTCCCCCACAGGGTGCCCCTGTGGACACGGTCATAAGCCTTCTCCAAATCCACAAAACACATGTGGATTGGTTGGGCAAACTCCCATGACCCATCCATCACCCTAGCGAGGGTAAAGAGCTGGTCCACAGTTCCACGACCAGGACGAAAACCACATTGCTCCTCTTCTATCTGAGGTTCAACTATCGACTGGATCCTCCTCTCCAGTACCCTGAATTAGACCTTCCCAGGGAGGCTGAGGAGTGTGATCTCCCTATATTTGGAACACACCCTCTGGTCCCCCTTCTTAAAAATGGGAACCACCACCCCGGTCTGCCACTCAACAGGGACTGCCCCCGATGACCACGCAATGTTGCAGAGACGTGTCAACCACGACAGTCCTACAACATCCATAGCTTTGAGATACCAGGTCGGATCTCATCCACCCCCGGGGCTCCGCCACTGCGTAGTTTTTTGACTACCTCAGCGACTTCTGCCCCAGAGATTGGACAGTCCGTCCCCAGGTCTCCCAGCTCTGGTTCCTCATAGGAATGCGTGTCGGTGGGATTGAGGAGCTCCTCAAAGTATTCCTTCCACCGCCCGACTATAGCCCCAGTTGACGTCAGCAGCTCCCCGTCCCCACTGTAAACAGTGTGAGCAAGTTCCTCCCCTGAGACGCCGGATGGTTTGCCAAAACCTTTTTGGAGCCGACCGATAGTCTTTCTCCATGGGCTCACCAAACTCCTCCCATGCTTGAGATTTTGCCTTGGAAACTGCCACTGCTGCACCCCGCTTGGCCCTCCGATACCTATCAGCTGCCTCTGGAGACCCACAGACTAGCCATGCCTTGTAGGCCTCCTTCTTCAGCCTGACGGCTCCCCTAACCTCTGGTGTCCACCAGCGGGTATGGGGGTTACTGCCACGATTGGCACCGGCCACCTTGCGACCACAACTAGCAACAGCCTCCTCAACAATCGCAGAGCGGAACAAGGCCCATTCGGACTCAATGTCCCAACTGCTCTCGGGACGCGGTCAAAGCTCTGCCGGAGGTGGGAGTTGAAGACCATCTTGACAGGCTCTTCTGCCAGGCGTTCCCAGCAGACCCTCACTATACGTTTGGGTCTACCAGGTCTGCGTAGCATCTTCCCCTGCCATCTGATCCAACTCACCACCAGATGGTGATCAGTTGACAGCTCTGCTCCTCTCTTCACTCGAGTGTCCAAAACATACGATCTCATGTCAGATGATACTGTCAGGTCTAAACACCTAAAACATCATACACAAACACAAGGAAAGAAAGGCACAGAGTCAGAATTCTGGTTATGCTCGAGGAGAGTGGAAAGAGATCGTGCAGTAACAATCTTGCACTCAACTGGTTCTTCCACTAACCCCTCCTTTTATTTCACACAGGGCGTTCCCTAGTTACATAGCTGAGTGAGTCACTGAAGGGAGGGGGAGAAACTGGCTCACTCAGAGTTACACTATCTTGCACAATACAGACTAGTCTAACTAGAACAAACTAGAACAACAGGATAGTTATAGGGAGCAGTAGATCAAGACGGGCCAACTAGAGAATTCCTGAGAATGCTCATGAAAGCAATCATTGGTTGCAAAATCTTTGAAGGCCAGGAAAACAACACATAGAGAAACAGTAAACATTATACCGTACTTGATAAATTCTTAAGCTACAATCAGTAAATATGTACACAATCATTTTAACAGATACAACTATAAAGTCAATCATCGACCTGTAACCTAGGCTGTCCTGGTACCAGGTGTACCGATGGGCATCCTTATGTTCGAACATGGTGTTCGTTATGGCCAAACTGCGACTTGCACAGAAGTCCAAAAACAGAACACCACTCGAGTTCAGATTGGGCGGGCCGTTCCTCCCAATCACGCCCCTCCAGGTCACGCTGTCATTGCCCATGTGAGCATTGAAGTCTCCCAGGAGGACTATGGAGTCCCCAGTCAGAGCGCTATCCAGTACTCGTCCCAGAGACTGCAAAAAGGGTGGGTACTCTGAGCTGCTATTTGGTGCATAAGCACAAACAACAGTCAGGACCCGTTCCCCAACCTGAAGGTGCAGGGAAGCTTCCCTTTTGTCCCCCAGAGAAAACCCCAACATTCAGGCAGAGAGTCTTGGGGCTAACAGAAAGTCCACCCTAGCCCTCCGCCTCTCACCCGGAGCAACTCCAGCATAAAAGAGAGTCCAACCCCTCTCAAGGACTCGGGTTCCAGAGCCAATGCTCTGTTGAGGTGAGTCCGACTATATCTAGCCGGTATCGCTCAGCCTCTTCCACAAGCTCCAGCTCCTTCCCCGCCAGAGAGGTGACGTTCCATGTCCCGATAGCCAGTTTTTGTGTCCGGGGATCGGACCGCCAAAGCTCCCGCCTTGGTCTGCCATCCGATCCACATTGCACCGGACCCTTCATGTTTCTCCTGCAGGTGGTGGGTCCACAGGTGAATGAACCCATATATCCGGTTTGGGCTGGGCTCAGCCGGGCCCCATGGGCGAAAGCCCAGCCACCAGGCACTCACTCACGGGCCCCAACCCCAGGCCTGGCTCCAGAGTGGGACCCCAGTAACCCTCCGGGCCGGGTACTCTGGCTCGTTGATTTAACTTCCATGAAGAGTCTTTTGAACCACACTTTGTCTCACCCCTCACCTAGGACCAATTTGCCATTGGTGACCCTACCAGGGGCACAAGTGTCCCAGACAACATAGCTCCGAGGATCATTAAGGCACTCAAACTCCTCCACCATGATAAGGTGGCGGTTCAAAGAGGAGAGTTCTGACATGTGTTTATGTAAAATAGCTAGCTAGTTTGGTTTAAAAAATTACACAGTGCAGCTTTAAAGTGTGGAAGATTCTGTAAAAATATTTCAAAACTAGTGGTGGGCCGTTATCAGCGTTAACGGTTGCGTTATCGCCAGACTCTTTATCGCGCGACAAAGAAATTGTCTGCGTTAATCTAAGTTAGGTTGGAATCTGGGTCTATACTAAGCAGTGGCATAGATTTGTGCTTGTCATTGGTGGGGACCAGAACGGGACAGACGTCTATGCACCTCTGACGGGTCAGACAGGTGTTTTCTGTCTGATTATCAGCTCACTGCGCTCAGAGCGGCAGGTGAGGGGGCGTGGTGAAGGGACGTGGCGAGGTGCAGGTCTGTGCGCGTCGCCGAACACCGGTTATAATATTAACGCTCATTATGTGATCATGAGAGAAAGAGAGAGGGAGAAATGAGGGGTTCTTTTTTTTTCATTGAGATACTCAGGGGAGAACCTGGCGGAGGTGTGTGTGGACCTCCTTGCTGGGTAATGAGTGGAGTCCAGTGTGTGCATCCTCGTGGCCTATGAACACTGAGAACTCCTTCAGAGCACACAGGAAGTGTAGTAAATCTGCGTCTGATAGCTGGCCGAGCGCAGAACACGCACTGTGCGTATGGCCCTGTGATCCAGAAGGGCCCCATTTAGCTCCAGTGGATGGATTATTTGAGAATGCACAAAGGGTGAGCAGCATCGCTTCCGTGAGGCACTCTGCGTGTAGAGGAAAAAAGGAGAGGAGTAACCACAGCACGTTGAGCCTTGTTGGATTTGTTTACTAAATGCTGCCGCTGCATTGGTCTAAACCGATCACGTGACAGCCACTCACAAACTAGTCCCATTTTAAAACAACTATCTAAAATACCCTGTGCTTTTACAAAATGACAATTGTAACTTTTAAGCTAGTGATGGGCTTTATGACTCTTTGAAGGGAGCCGTTCATTCGGGAACAGTTCACCTCAAAGAGCCGTTCAAAAGACTGACTCTTATGTTTTTGCAATATTTTGAAAGAGCAATGTTCTAATCATAAAATCAACACTGATTAACACAGATATAAGTGATGTATTTACATGTTAAAGGTGTTAATTGGTGGGGCTTTAATATATTTTTTTCATTATTTATTTTCATCACCAGTTTTTATAGTAGAACAACTTTCTCGGTTTGTGATGCATTTTGGAAACAGGAGATGAGCCCCCGGTCTAATGCACCTCCTGGCTTGAGAAACCTTCTCAAAGACTTCTTTTGAGTCATTAGGGAGCACACATACGGTATTATGAATGCCTTTGGCTGAATTCAAATGAGCCATTTTAATCTAGATTAATTTCAAGATTAGGGTGAGATTATTCTAGATTTTAAAAATTAATCTATGCCCACCACTAATAAAAACAACCATAAAACCTAAGCTGCAATTGAATAAAAAATATAAAATGTATAAAAATTTAAGATCAGGCATGTATATTGTAACTTTCTGTGACTCATTCAAACTTTAAATAATGTTATAGGCTGACATCTGGAGTTTTCTCACCTGTTTTTGCTAAAATCGCATTGTTGTCTATGGGTAAATGTCTCACTTTGTCACAAACTTTGTTTAGGTTTGTACAATCTAACAGCAGCTAAAGCCCTAGTACACTATTCCTGACTGAACTGCATGTTTTGAGGTGTAATGTTCATGTTTTCGTGTTTTGTTTGTTTCAAAACATCATGAAAAAGACACATTTCTCGACAAAATCACAAACAGGATGATAAAGAGCGTGTGACGTTGATTCTTAAGTCTCTAGACTTTATTACGTACTCTTATTAAACATGGAGTGCATTGTTTGACTTCACTTCCTTGTTTAAGCTGGTTGAACCAAATAATCAATTATTATCATCTGCAGGCAAATCCACTGACTTTTCATGTAAATGAAAAGAAGCAACAATTCAAATTCAAAGCTCTAACACAAACAAATAAACCAGTCTTGTGTTTACCCACATTCCAGCCACTTCTGCTTTTTGGCATGAAGACCTTTAGCCATAAATGTGTTGCACTACCAGAGCTGACATACCCTCCAGCTCTGGTCCTGGTTATTTTTATCCCCTCCCTCACCTTAAAAGGCTGTGACTGCCGCTTGGACACTCTGGCCAGGGCCAACATTATTTTTGTTGATGAGACCGCAGCACTGAATGCACCAACCTGTAGGTTTGCTGGGATATCAAGCTGCAAGAGTGGATCCTTTTTTCCTTTAAAGGTTGGAGTTTGAGGGATTTTGTTCAGGGTAAGTGGCTTAATGTGGGTGTAAATATATGATGTATTGATGCATTTGTCTATGTGCATGCTGAGAAAGAGCCTGATTGCTTGAAACTTAGCCGATGTTGCAAGTTATTGATCAAAGATTGTTAGCTAGTTTTTTTTTCCTGATTTTGAAAGTTAAAAAAATTCAAATTTTTTTCTTCAACAAACGAGAGTTGTTAATGTTTTACCATCACTAAACTGTGATTAAACCTCGTGAACACTAACCAAAATGACAAGCAGAAAGACGAGAGGAGACTCGGGGCTCGTACTTGGAGCGGCCTGCAGCATGTCTGGATCTACGCCCTTCTACCAGAAGCACCATCGCCACTATGATCGTAGCTACCGCAGCACGGAGGCAGAGTCTAAAATGAGACACTACCAGTCCAGCAGCAGATTCACTGCTGGCAGCAGCTCGTCCAGCAGGACCAGGGGGTAAGGAGGAGGAGGAAGGGGAGATGAAGTTGTGGCCCCACTACCTCTCTAACATCTCTCCCGTCCCCATTTCATCAGAGCTGGTTCTTTTCCATCAACCCTTTTGGATCACTTCCCATCACAGTTTTGGGATCATCTTTCCTTGACCCCAAGTAACCAATCTTAAAGTTTTCTTTCCACAACTGGATTGGATTGTCACTCTTGATACCAAGTCCTTTGAATTGTGCATGAAGATCTTTGCATGCAGCCAGGTCTCATGTTTAACACATTCACCTCAAAGAAACTAAAACTTTATCACCAATCACATCAGCCTAGTTACCTTAGTAACTAGGACATTATTTGTCTTTAAGTTTCTTATATATGTTTAATTTTGTGAGAAACTTTGAACTCACTGGTCTGGTAAGTGTGAACAGATCAGAGGGCTTAAATTTTACTAACACCATCTGATCTTATTTCTTACTGCAGAGAGAGCACCATCCAAATCTGTGTGGTGAGGAGAATGAAATGAGAGGAGGGTTATGAGGTTGTGAGGATCTAGCTGGCATGATGGTTACAATAAAACTGTTAGTAGCTGCATTTATGTGGTTCAGGGGGGAACCTTGTTTATGCAGAAATTACTCTTGAAATTCAAGTCAATAAAATGTCAAAGGTGTCCTTGAACCAGGAAAACAGGAAACAGAGTTGACCTCATACCTCAAGCTTTTTTATTTCACGTGATTTCACTTCCCTGATTTTCCAGAGGCCACAGTCTCAAATACTGAAAACAAAATGTAAAATTAAAGAAAAAACCCAACAAATACTGATAAAATAGCAGATTTCCTATTATTATAAGGCAGCTACATGAGCACATCTTCTACCATATTAACGTGATCTTCACTAAATTTGGAAGGATCCAGTTCCAATTTCTGATATTTGTAAGCTTGATCCCATTCTGATTTCTCACAGAAAACATTCATAACAATAATGGCCTTTTTTCTTTTTTTTCTTTATCTGATTCATTTTCAAATGTTTCACAAAAGTGACAAAAAGCTGATTTAGAGTCTCATCCACTCAGTAAAACATCCAGAGATGTGTTATTGGTACTACAAATAAAATGGATTTTTGACTATTAGATCAACCAGTCAAGCTAAAAATAGTCTGATTCCAGTCATCGGCTGACTAATTGGTTCATCCCTTTGGTCAACATTATGAATCTCCAGATTTTAAAGTTTACTTTGACTTGTATTAACTTAGTATTAACTCAGTTGTACTTTTGGATATTTAGTTTTAACATGTGGTCCCATTAGAGAGCAGCAAATTCAATCAGGACTTCAGGCCTTGTTTTGGCGTGTCTTTGTCATCAGCTTATGTTAGATAACAGAACAGTTGAGAAGAAATATAATTAAAAACTAAAACCTTTTCACCATTTTGTTATTAATCTTCATCTAATCAACTCCTCGCTTCGCCTTCATCCACATCTTTGTGAAGTTTTTGCAGCGTCTGGCTTTGAGCCAGGTTGATGGTATTCTGTATGTCTCAGACTTAACGTGTCCTCACACTCGGGCCTGGAGGAGAGCAGACTAAGCCCCTTACTCAAGAAAACCAAGCCATCCTACTTGGCTGTGGACAAAGAGAACCAAATCATCGGCTATGTAGTGCCTATCTTCAGGGGCAGGTAACAAACTGTTCTCCATGTAAATCCTGTTGATCCAAAATGATTTTCAGACTGTTTCCGTTTTAATACTCCTAAATTCTACTCCTGGCTCTGCTCTGCTCTGCTGACACCCATAGTCAAGAGTTTGCTACAGGATTATCAAATACAGAGGAAGGCAGAGTGAGAGATACGGCTGCACACATGGCTCGCAGGGATTTGTTTACCAGTGGTCTGGAGATGGAGAGGTCAGAGGTGATTTCCAGGAAGGAGGCCATGCGTGAGTCGGCTGAGCGCATCTCTCTGAAAAAGAGGGTCAGTGACAAATTTTATGCAGTTTTGACATAAAACAGAGTAATCATGTTGCCATTTATGATAAACATTTAGAAATCATTACGAATTTTACATCATATAACTGAGTCTTGACCTGCATTCCATTCCATTTATCTTGGAAGTCATAAGTTGGATCTGGTTATTATTACTTCACACCCAAGTGTTCTGCTAACTGCTGTGCAACACAAGCTGATAATAACACATTTCTCTTTTATCCTGCATTTTTATCCAGTATTGTAACAATATGTTCACTGATATAAGTATGCAGCACTGTTACTGATGTAAAGAGATACAAATATTCAGAGATGCAAAACAATAATTTCTTGCTGCAGCTATTGTCGCTTTTCATGTGCGAGGCAGCCATATTGGATTTTAAGTATGGGGTGGTGCAACACCACCTACTACTTTCTAAGTCAGATACAACATTTGGGGTGATCTTATTGCAGGGATGAAATTTTGATTTCAAAGGCTGGAGGTGGAGAAAGGGGGACTTGAACTGCTTAAACAGTGCCATGATATCAACCCTACACCTAAAAAATAACAGGCAGGATCCATTTAATATTGTAACAGTGTTTTCAGACAGTAAAACCTACAGGGTTCAAAACAGAGTTTTTAAAAGTGCAGGGGACACCCCCCCCCCCCCCCAAATAACGTCCATGTCTTGTTGATATTTGTAACTCAGAAATGTTTATTTTTAAGTACAAATATAAAATGCAGCACTAGTGTTCTGTAGAAGTGGGTGATTGGATGACACAGTATTTGAGTTCATGTCTGGAGCTTCTTTTTTTTTTGAATGAATGAATGAAAGATGTCTACAATGTTAAACAACACAAGTTTCTTTTAGCAACAATTTTTGACAGAAGTAGAAATGTTCTGGACAGGGTTCTTAGCACTCTCTTGAGTCAGGTTTGGGATGCTTCATTCTCAGATTGATGTCATGCAAATGACAAAAAAATAAATAAAAAGAATGTTAATTCAATGCCAGTATTCCTCTGAGCATATAAGAGAGGTAGTCACAGAACTGAGTTGGTGAGTAGGGGATGACATTTCTCCACTCGAGATCGCCCAGTGCTCAGCTGGTACCAGAACTCCAGCTTTATTTCTATGAACAGGTTTATGTGTGGAAGTCCAAATACAGTTAAAAGAAGGGGTTGTCAATGTGGACATATTGGTGTGCTTGGGTTAATTTGTAAGGTTGGATGGCAAATGTGTGGTTTGGAATGACAACAAACAACAAACTGGACACTTGGATTTGATAAATGATTCCAAGGAATTAATTTTTGTAGTGTTTAGTTTGCTAGCATTTGCATGTTGTTTAAAATTGGTTTGAAAATATGGGCTTATTATTATCCAATTTGATGTGCTGTAGAAGTATTTTTATGTGATTTGCAAGAATTGGCAGAATTTTTCCAGCTGTGAAATCACTGTAAAGCACTCATGTCTTTAATGAGTGGCTTTATCCTTTAAAATCTTTGAAAACATACAAGACAGAGGCCAGTGCAGCATCACAGGAGACCATTTCCCCCTTAATCTTTTTGTTTGACTTTATGTTTAGATAGTAAATGCACTTTTATTACAGCAAAGAGGTTGTTTTTGTGTGCTTTGTCTATCCCTGAGGAGCGATCCAGTTTAGGGAGAATAACACAGCTATTCTGTTACTATAAACCATCATCTTTACGAGATCTCACAATGTCATCTTACACACCGAAAAATACCTTTCAGCTTGACATCTCAAGTATATTGTTTCCCTCACAGACCACAGTTACTAATAACAGTAGTGAGGAGGAATACCGAGTGCATGTGGATAAGTGGTTTGCATTACAACGTTTTACTCAAGGAAGTTACAAGTTATTTATGTCCATGGGTGATTATATGAAGTAGTAGCTACTCAGTCATTTAACAATCATCATAGACACCAGTTACCTCCCTCACTGCATTTATCTGTCTCCACTCTGCCAGATGGCCTCACTAGTGGGTGACAAATTCTTGAGGAGATTGCTTTTCTTGAGACACATGGAGGCGGTGTCCCAGTGGTGTTGTCCTATTAAGATCTGGACAGCGTACAACTACAACTCCCTGGCTATTCATAGAATATAATAAAAATACGTCCTCACACTTATAGCACGTGTAAAAGAGCATAAGGTGTGTCTTGCATGCATGAAACAAATAAAAATCCGTGAGGATTTTGCAGTTTTTGACTGTAAAACCCCTGATTTTGCTGCAGGCATGCATTGTGAATTCTTGTTGATTGGTTTAAATGTTCATGTATTGACAAAGGTGACTTTGTTTTAAGAGACATAACCTGCTGTGTTTAGATCCATGACCACGAGGAACACTTCAAGCGCATGAACGAAGACAGCCTGATGCACCCCCCGGAGTTTGTGATTAAACCTCGCTCCCACACTGTGTGGGAGAAGCAGTGTGTGCGGCTGCACTGCACCGTCAGCGGCTGGCCTGACCCCAGGGTCGTCTGGTAGGTCGCAGACATACATCACCTACAAGCTAAAATCTGTTCTTTCAGTCCTTTAAAAATCCACCTTATTCCTTTAAGACTTCCACATGCCTTTTCTTCTTTTCTTTATGTCTTCCATCATATTTCTTCCTCCAACCACAAGGTACAAAAACAATGTGACAATTGACCCTCTTGCCAGCCCTGGCAAGTATAAACTTGAGAGCAGATACAGCGTGCACTCGTTGGAGATCAATAAGTAAGTGTTCTGCTATCCACAGTGTTTGAAACATGTTCTTCGTGTGATCATCATGCAGCTTAGAGTGATGTACCAAACACATAATGTACTTGGCACTAGTTTCACCTCTCCGACGTACTTGTTTGTTTGGAAATGAAATGTCTCTAGAGCTCAAATCTCAGTATGTGGACTAGCAGATGTTACTAAAGGTCATTGTCCCAATCTTACATATCAGAACTTAATAAAGGCTTTTATCTCACTGTAACTGTTGGTGACAAACTGCAAACATTTGTAAATGAGTTTTTAAAAAGTTTCAAAATATTTGCAAGGGTTCTCAGTTATCTTGAGTCACAGGGCCTCACTTTAGTGTTGCTGGAGTTTTAAACGCGTCCAAAAGGCTCAACATAGTCACAAAGTCATCACAGCCATCTGGAATCTGTCTCAAACTGTTCTCGAACCATTCTCAATTTAATTTCTGTGACTCAGAAAGTATTAAAACTATGAGACAACTTTGGTGACCAAATTGCAAATAAAATGAGGGTAAATTGCAGTTAGAAAAGTCTGTTGCACAAATGTTGCTATTTGATGCAATTTTGTCATACTGTATGGTTCATGTGACCCAGCCATTAAATACATTTACCAAAGGGGTTAATTCAGAATGATTCCAAGTGAAAAGTTGTGGATTTTATTGCAATGTTTTGTCTCCAAATAGCTGCAAACAATTGCAGCCCAGTGAGGAACCACTGTAAATCAGAAGCTTGTGAAGCAGATACGAACCTTCTTGACCATAACAGATGACCTGTGAAAACATTGTTCAAATCACAAATTTTTCATAGTAATGAATCAAACTCACAAGATGAACTGTTCTTTTGCTAACTTTGTATCAAATCAAGTTTATGTACTTCACACAGCAGACACTTTCAAGTACATAGATCCACAGCACCTGGTGGAAATGACATCACCAGTGGTGTCTGTTTATTGCCAGACTATTCCTGGCTCATATTTTTGGAATGCTTCATGGCTGGGGCCCACATAGTTGGTATTATGAACATGGTCGAAAGGGCTGAAGCAGGGGTTAGGGTGCAGGAAGGGCACCACACATGTGAATTGCTAATTGATAGGATGGGCATATTGTTGACATTGATTAGCTGATGATCTCGTCTTTCAGATGTGACTTTGATGACACAGCCCAGTATCGTGTCTCTGCCATGAACTCTGAAGGAGAGCTGTCTGCATTTGCCTCTGTTGTTGTCAAACGTAGGTTTCACTAAACCATAACAATGCCCCTCCAGAAATAATTTAATAAAAACTTAATTATTTGAAATTACTTTATTTTTAAAAAGGTAAATCAACTCAAATGCGTTTAATGTCTGATATCATATCATAAAATACTGTACATTCAGTCCATTCTGAGTCATACAATACTGTGTGTGCTGTATGTATAAATAGCAACTGTGGCTTATTTCCCATAGGGTTCAAAGGTGAAATTGATGAGTCACTGCCAGTACCAAGACGTAAGTGTAAATCTGCTGTGTCAGTTTTAAGATTTTTACCAAGCTGCTAAATGGTAGAACACTTTTAATTTTGAATTGTTTCATTCTTTAGCTAATGTTAGCAGACTAGCAAAAGTAAAGCAACATTAGCATTTATTAAGTTTAGTTTCTCAGTTAAAAACCATAATTTTACTTATCTTGTTTAGTCACCTTAGAAATATACAGTATCTGTATGTTACTCTTAATTTTCTATATTAGCTAAATCCTAACTTAGCCCGTTAGCTGCTTAGCTAACAGACTAAGCTAATAGGCTAAGTTGAAAACCGAATTTTTTGTCACAATCTATTCTATGTTTATATTATCCAGACTGTTGTTAGTTACATGTTCACTGAAAAACAAGAGCAAAAAAAAAGAACTACATAAAGCAAAGTGGTTAGGGTTTGTCCAAGTGCTTTTGCTTAGTGCTAAGCAACAACAGTATATGAACTTAGTAATTTATTATCAGGATCATGCTGTCCTGGTGTTGACTCTAACCTGACCAATCTCAGTTGAGAGCAGGGTGGTGAGGTGGTGTCTGCAGATTGCCTTTTTATTCTATTTGATGTTCTGACAACAACAAAGAGATAAATGTTACAGGGTCAAAGAAATCAAGTTTTATAACATGAGACTCAATGCAGACACAAACTAGGCAGGATTTAGGACATACCGAGGAATTTTGGCACTGTTTAATACTTTAATACAGATACTGACCATTCAGTATTTCAGAAAATAATCAATAATCTTCGAAATAATAATATATGTTTTACCATTGCAGGACATTAATAATTTAATAAATTCATTTAATGTATGCATATTTAATATATGTTTTGTAATTAATTAAAATTTTGATCAGTTATTGATACATTTAGATAATTATGATACAATGCTCAATTTAATTAATGCATTTCCCACTTGAAATTAAATTTGTGGCCCTTTTGTCTTTCAAGAGGAAACAGGGACTAGATTATATCTAGTGGTAAATATGGTACAAGAGCAAAAACCAACAACAAAATACGCAAAGAAATTTGAATCCTTTTGATGTATCTTTCAACTTTTCAAATTTTGCAGATGTTTTGACTTTTTTACACCAGCTGTGTGACTCTGCCATTTTGTCTCTAGTTGGCCCAGTTTCTGAGTATGGCATCACGTTCCAGATTTACATTGTTGATAAGTTTGGAGTGTCATTTGGAAGAGAGGGGGAGACTATGAGTCTGGGGTGTACGGTCATCATCTACCCCGCCCTGCACCGCTACCAACCTGAAATCCAATGGTATCGAGATGGTAGGTAGACCACTCTGGCTTTTATTGCTGCCATGTTGACTCACATGTAAAGCCTCCTCTATGCTAATTTTCTACTCTGCATTTAAGATGTTCTACTGACTCCTTCTAAATGGACCCATGTGCACTGGAGTGGAGACCAAGCCACACTGACTCTCACACACCTCAACAAAGAGGACGAGGGACTCTACACCCTGAGAGTCTCCACAAAGTCTGGATATGAAACGTACTCTGCTTATGTATTTGTCAGAGGTAGGAACACCCTTCCTGCTTTAGTTTGCAAACTGAATTTGGCACACAATCATTCACACAGGTGATCCAACCACTCCAACACCATATGTTATTAAATTACATGACCGAAATAACTTCAATCCTAGTCAACACAAGCCAGGTGGGTTCCCTCACATTTGTTTTTGTCTCAGGAGATCAAGGTCACAGTCACAACAGCACGTACCCCGGCACCTGATAATGACTCTGTGTTTATCAGTGTCTGAATGTCAGTGAGGGGTTTTAAATAGGATGTCTCTAATGGAGGCTTCACTGGGCGGCAAGTCTGTGGCATCTGTTTGAGTGCCATGGAAAAAGCGGTCAGTCAAGCTTATCTTTGCTGCCTTCTGAGACAACCTGTGGCTTCAGCTTCAACAAAGGAATCATGTTGAGTATAGAGACTGGAAAATAGATCCTCACCGGTCCCCTGTTACAGCTCAGGGTCGTCCAGTAAGAGAAGACGCCAGCTATGGTCTCCATGATAAAAGTGCCTGATCCTGCATGCAGTCGTGCTATTCTAGGAGGGTTAAGTGATGGAATGAGTCTGGCTCTGAGTGGACTCAGACAAATGTTATTCCCCCACAAAATGCTTCTAATTTTACCTGCACTATACTTCTGAGGGCTGTTTGTGCTTTTCTTGAATTGGGGGCCAACTAAAAACAATTTATTAACCTTTAGTTCCAGTATGAAGGACGTTGAGATGTGTTTATAGAAAATCTTAGAAGATTTTATGGTCTGAGATTGGTAGAGCTGATGAAGTTATTATTATATGTGTTAGATGCTGATGCTGAGGTGGAAGGTGCACCTGGAGCCCCTCTGGATGTGCGCTGTCTGGATGCCAACAAGGATTACATTATTGTCACCTGGAAGCAACCAGCCATTGATAGAGGAAACACCATTTTGGGCTACTTTGTGGACAGGTCAGTCCTTGCTTTCTAGTCTGTTACTTTACTTTTCAAAACTTCAGTAAGCATCTAAAGATACAGTTAGGCCAGGAATCAATGGTTTTGAAGCAATGAGTCATGAACCACTGCTTTTCTAGCAGCTAGGCTAGCTGTATAAAGCTAATGCTAACTTGTATGGTACTTAACTACTAGAAAAACAAGTGGATATTCTGTTTTGGTGGTTTTTATTTATGCTATTTTCTTTAACTGTGCTACAGCTAACATTTTTCAGCATTTTAAATAATTAAACAGTACGATTTATTAGCTAATTGTCGTGTAAAGTTATAGTTGAGCTAAGGTGCTATAATGAAATTATACCACAAGGGGGCACTGCAGCACCAGCAGCTTTCCAGTACCAGCAGCATTAAACTTCCTGCAGTGAGAATAAGAGCCCTTTGTATGGAAGCCCATTTCTGCTATCTCATAATAATGAGATACTAAGTCATATAATAACCAGCTAAAAATTCAAGCTCAAAAAATAAAAATTTGCTGAAAGAAAACAATAAATAGCAACATTTCTTATAGTTTCAAATTAGTTTAAAAATTCTAAAATAATATTAAAAGGTATTTAAATACAGATATTTAAATTTTTGTGAACAGGTGTGAGGTTGGAACCACGCACTGGGTTCAGTGCAACGACACTCCGGTCAAGTTTGCCCGTTTTCCTGTCACCGGTTTGGTGGAGGGCCGTTCTTATGTGTTCCGTGTGCGTGCCGTCAACAAGAGCGGCATTAGCCATCCGTCCCGAGTCTCAGAGCCGGTGGCTGCCATGGACCCGGCTGATCGGGCCAGGATGAGAGGTACTCAGTACTTTCTGACAGTGACCTATGTCTGGTAAACAAAACAACAATCACCTAAATTTATAAAGAAAATACATTTTTATATTGTTGGAAATAAATGATATTGTTAGAAATAGGAATGGATTTGTTTCTTTTCTTTTTTTAAAACAGATTTTGCTTTTAATGCTTCATTTTTGTGAAAGGTAATGATTTAAACAAAAACAAAAAAACCTCTGCTGATATGAAACTGAGTTAATATAATGAAAATTGATGTAAAATTATTGAACATTCTGATTATCTGCATGTTTTTTCAGGTACTTCTGCTCCCTGGACTGGACAAATCATTGTCACAGAGGAGGAGCCTGCAGGTAGGAAAACAGCTTTAATATATCAGTCATTTAATTTGTCCATTATTCCCCAATGTTTAATCTTATGACCACCAGAGGGCGTTGTTCCCGGCAGACCTCTTGAGTTGCAGGTGACTGAAGCAACCAAAAACTATGTGGTGTTGAGCTGGAAGCCTCCTGGAGAGAAAGGCCTTGAAAGCATCATGTACTATGTGGAAAAGGTAAACTTCAAATGCAACTTTTCTGCTGTTTTTGGATAAAAAAAAAAAGTTCTCTGCAGCTGCAGTTGTTTCACAGCAGTTTTCTCCTTTTTCAGTGTGTCTCTGGTACAGACAGCTGGCAGAGAGTGAACACAGAGATCCCCGTGAAGTCTCCTCGCTTTGCTCTGTTTGATCTCGCTGAGGGGAAATCCTACTACTTCCGCGTTCGCTGCTGCAACTCTGCTGGTGTCGGTGAACCGTCGGAACCAACTGAAGCCATCATAGTTGGCGACAAGCTTGGTGAGAAGATGCTCAAGCATACAGGATAGAGCAGAAGTATTCTCCATCACACGATCTAAGCACAGAGACGTTTGATCAATCTGCTTGTCTTCAGCCTCGGCAACAAATACGGATTTAATTTTGCATGACTCAAAACCATTAACAGCATCCCTCAAATGTCACTGTCTAAAATTTCAGCACAAACATACATAGGCTGCAACATTTACAGAAGTTTCTCTGAAAGTTTTCAGTCAAACTTCACAAATGTCTTTTCCACAGATATCCCATCTGCTCCAGGAAAAGTTGTTCCCACTAGAAACACAGACACGTCTGTTGTCGTGAGCTGGGAAGCGTCCAGAGAGGCCAGCGAGCTGGTGGGGTACTACATCGAGGGCAGCGTGGTGGGCAGCAACGTCTGGGAGCCGTGCAACAACAAACCTGTTGGGGGCACTAGGTAAAATGATTCCTCTATATAATTTATGTCACTTGGACACAAACATGTGGTCCTCATAAGTTTGAATAAACTGACTTGCAGGTTCATCTGCCACGGGCTGGTGACAGGAGAGCAGTACGTGTTCAGGGTGAGGGCCGTGAACGCAGCAGGACTCAGTGAGTTCTCCCAGATATCAGAGCCTGTGGAGGTGAAAGCTGCAATCGGTGAGTGAATCGGATCGGTCAGTCATTTAGTCAGTTCAGTTTAATGAGAGTATTAGATGGATGTTTCTATTTAGAAAAGCTCAAAAATGTTCAAAACAACTTCTGGGGTTGTAGTTTGCATTTCTGAGTCTGAGGGGGTGATTACCGGTTGATATGATTTTTGTACAGATCTGATCTTCTGATCAATTCTGATTTATTTCATAGAATTACAATGAACAAAATGCAAGTTGTTTCAATTTTTGTTTAACTTGAAATTAAGATTCTGGAAGAGAAAACTTCCACTCTGAGGCTTTGTTATTGCTGGTGAGTTCATGGACTGGGATAGACGTAGGATATTTTATTGCTGCTTGACAATGTTACAATCATGAATCCCCCCAAAAAAGAATAGTAAAAAAAAAAAACCTTTCATAAAGTTCCAGATTGGCTGCTCATCGATTAAACCGATTTGGGTTTTTTTTACATAAATGTTGATAGATTCATCCATCTAATCATTTCAGGTCTCTGAAATCATCACAGCAGATCCCAATGTAGTTTTTTATTTTCTCAAAATTTGAAAATTTGAGTTATTTCTTTACTTTAGTATAAGAATTATATTAAAATTACCACATAATTTGGTGGAATAATAAACCTATTTATTGATTAGTTGATATAATATGATATAAATCATAACTGATATTAGAACCTTCAGTGTTGTGTAGGCTGCTATTATTTTCTTGAAAGTGTCTTCAGCTCTTCATCTGCTCTCCCACACTCCTCCACCTTGGTTTCCACCCTGTCATGTTTTTTTACATGACTGTGTACTCCGCCCCCCCCCCACATCTACCCACCCACCCACCACCTCCTCCCTGCACAGCCTGAAGCGGGGTTGAGGACTTGTAGACTTCCTCTATTTTGGGTCAGTTTGATCCAATTCAGCGGTGGTTACAAACCAGCCCAGCCTGCCCCCTTCATCAAGGTGCTGAAGGTACCAAACAATGGACCTCTCACACCCGACAGAACCCTACTCGTTGTTTGCTTGTTCTAACCTTTGAATCAGGAACTAACCTGGCAGTGAATTAGTTCTGTTTTACTACATCTAATGCATCATGTTAGTTAATACAAAAAATATAGAAAAAAGTGTTTTTAAAGTTTAATTTTAGAAATGCATTCATTACATGAGTATACACACAGAGTAGGCTACTGTCAGAAGGGGTTACCTCCAATCTATGCAGACATATATCTATAGTTATTCATGTTTTAGGACAAATTGTAAAATATTTACTAAACAACATGTATTTTCTGCACACAAAGTGATGCTTGCTACTTTAAAAAAAAAGGAAAAGCACCTGTTATATACTTTAAAATGATCTATTTTAGACACAGTCATGGTTGCATTTCTATAATTAACACATTGTAAATCAATTCATGACCCTAAATAAATGTGTTTTCCTCCTAAATCCTGTGAACCTAAAGTGGAAAAAATTACAAAAATAATTAGTTTGTGAAATAGGAGAGAATTTTGAAAGAATTATAAGAAATATAAACAAATGTAATAATTGGTAATATTATATGTAATAATAAAGGAATGGCATGCTGTTAGGTTTAGTTGCAAATATTTAAGTTTTTCTTATTTCCCCCCCAAAACTGGAGCCCCATTTTTGCAACATGAAAGCCATATTTATTTATTTATTTATTTATTTATTTATTTATTTGTTTGTTTGTTTGTTTGTTTGTTTGTTTGTATTTATTTATGTATATATTCATTAGTGGCTCTAAGAAAAATGTTTTATAAAAATGACTCTGATGTAGGTGATTATTGCTTTAATATAAAAGTGTTCGTATATAATACTCTTAGGAGATAAATATAATAATTATAGTGAAATGTTTTTATTTGCATACATATGCAAACTGTAAAAAAATCTTTCTTCTGGAATAAACTCTAGAAATACAGCTGTAGTTTTTATCTAAACATTGAACAGGTTCCTCAATCTTTCCGACACTCTTTGGAGAATTTGGAAACATTTTAGCTGAGTTTAATTTTCTGAGTAAACCTAGAATTTTAGGCAACACACAATTGATAAAACACAATTCAGTATTTAAAAATGATTCCACTGAAAATGATTAGATTGTGTTATTAGAACTGAAGATGTTAATTGTTACTGGTTGTAATAAAAGTCAGAAAAGATCAGTCTGCTCTCCTTGCATGTGTTAAAATCCCTCTGTACTGTAACTAACTGAGCATGCAGTTATAAAATTTACCGAATAAGAATCCTTTTATTTGTCCTGAAGTATAACATTCATTTACTTCAAATGATGCATCTTGTAAAAAAAAAAAGTAGAAAAGAAAATCAGCTTAAAAGGTTTTATTAATGTTTTTTGTTTGTTCTGTTCTTTGCATGAATTACACTCCTGTATGCTCTCAGTCCTAAATCCTCACCTGGATGTCTCCTGTGGTCATCTTGTCTTCATTTCCTTCCCAGTCAGATGAAGACATTGCTCTGTATCTGATAGGCTGATGTGATGAATATTACTTTTTTATTTTCATGCTCTTGTTTGTGTGATTGAGATGCATAAACTGGCCTGTTTTAAGAACCTCTTTTGCTTTTCTTTGCTAACACCCATAGGGGGCGGCATTCCACACGGTGTGTTGTCGACGATGGGGGGTAACGCGTGCCGACTAACTGAGCACGAGCCACGCTGGACGGACACGCATGACACTGTCCAGTCTCTCCCTGACACTGTCAAAAAGCACAATAAAGCTCAGACTGACACTGAGGGGGTCAGGGCTGCAGGTTCAGACCCTGCGGAGCCGGACCCCCTGGAGGGTAAAGGCAAAGGGGGCAGTAGAGGGAGTTTGACCCCTGACCTGGTAGAGGACCCCCTCTCAGAGTCAGGCTCGGTTTCTGAAGCAGTTACTCACAAAACCACGGCTTCACACTTTGAGCAAGATGTTGTTCAGATCCAGGATCAAACTGAGTCTGAGGTCCAGAAGGCAAGTAAGTTTTCAGTAAAGGCTTCTGATTATCAGGAGAGCTCAAAGTCCAGGAGAGAAGAATCAGGTGAGCATCAGAAGGAGACCTTTTAATTGAGAAACATGATGAGAAATCAATTTCTACACGTTTAACAGATAAAACTAGTCATAGAAAGGATTTTCCCTTCTGCATCATTCAAACCATCAGTAATCATAATAAACTGACTGCTCAGGTGTTCTGATGAAGGTAAGTCACGTTAAACACCAGTTTTTATTTTATTAACTCAACACAGTCACTCCTTCCTGGGCTCTGCGTTCTGCCAGTCTCTTCCCGACTTGCTGCCCGTCACATCAGGACCCGTTTCCACCCTTATTCTGCCCCCCCGCCCCTTCAGCACTTTAACACACAAACAGGAGCCGCTCAGTCTCACCCGGCCTGGCAAGTGGGTCATCCAGCAGCACAGGAGCAGGACTTTTGACCTTTCTGGGAGTGTAGTTCTTCAGGACTCACAGACTCTTTGACCCACTTTTCAGCCTAAAATCAGGAGAGCAGATCAAGTTCACTGCTCACACTCCTTATAGTCTGTTTGTCACTGTGTGCTTTGCTGTCATAAATTCTATGTAATGTACTTTTTAAACAAATTGTGCAATGATATTTGAAATCACTGAAAATAAAATGTTTGCCGTGAACACTTTTAGTCCTTAGCAGCACATCTAAAAACCACAATCTGGTGGATTAAAAATGATGAGTGCATTAGAACAGATGTGGTCACTTTCCTATTATTTTACTTTCCCATGACCTCAGCCTCCCTGCAGAGACTCTGTGGTGTTAATTTATATCCTCTGTCTCAGCTTCACCCACTCCACCCCATGGCATCACTGTTCTGGAGTGTGTGCGCGACTCCATGGTGCTGGCTTGGAAACAGCCAACCTTCATCGGCGGCGCTGACATCACCGGCTACTTTGTTGATTACCGTGAGGTCATTGATGGCGTGCCGGGGAAGTGGCACGAGGCCAACATCAAGGCCGTCAGCGAGAGGGCCTACAGGGTACGCGCATCTGGAAACTCTTTCCTCATCCGTCTAGGTGTTTGATAAGTGATGATTTATAGTTTGGATTCTTTGTCTGCAGGTGTCTGACCTGAAGGAAAATAGGAAGTACCAGTTCCAGGTGCGAGCTGCAAACATGGCAGGTGTTGGGATCCCATCAATGCCCAGTGACACCTTCCTGTGTGAGGAGTGGACCATTGCAGTACCAGGTTGGTTATGCAGCTTTGTACATCACAGTACAATAGGAAACAAAGCCCATTCATAACTTTCTATTGATCTTTTCTCATATTTAATCAGTAACGTTGTGTACATTTTTGATATGTTTTGTAAAATTTGAAAAAAATAAAAAACTTTATAAAGATTTCATATATTCTTTCTAATTAGGTTATCACTTAAGTTTTAAACACTTCAAAATACTAATGCTTTTAATCCTCTTTATAAGGCAATGTACATACAAAAAGATTGAAGCTGACTTGCTATATTGATGGAAAAAAATATTTTGCAGCACCTATTTCTTATCACATTTCAATAATGTATGTTCTCTTAAAAAAATAAAGTAAAATTTCCTTCCACCTTCATTACTCACTAGAGTTAGCATGTTCTGCCCATGCGTGGGTTTCCTCCGGGTACTCCAGTTTCCCCCACAGATCACAACACTCCCAATAGGTTATAATCCAGGACTCCCTTGAAAAAGAGATTCTGAATCTCAGTGGGACTATTCCTGGTAAAATAATGGTTAATAAATGAAATAATAAATAAATAAAATCATTCTGGGTAAACATGGTTCATAATAACAAACCGGAATGTTTAGCTATGAATATTTTTAAGCTTTAGCTGGTGGAGCTTGGGGTTCTTCTCCCCATTTGGGAGAACTCTCTCGATAAAACACAAAAGCAAGCATTTCACTTTATAGATGTCTCCAATACCTGCTGAGGCATTCTCTACCTGCTTTTGTAAAAGAGGCTTCCTGACTGCTCAGGGAAAGAATCACATAAGGAATCCCACTGCTGCCACCATTTAGTTGTGACAGAAGAAATTAGGAGGACAGAAATATTCTATTTGTTGTGATACTCACTCCCTTCTCATCTAAGTTTTTCTTAAAAATGAAATTTTGTTCTCAACATTTACTTGGTTAAATAAAGGCTTTCCTTAATAATAAAAAAATGAAGACAGTTTATTAAATTGTATCAAATGTAACATAAAGAAAAGTGACGAACGGATAATTTCCTTAGATAAGAGATTTCCAAATGATTGAAAATGCCTAAAAAAGATCATCGAACAAATATTCCTTATTGAAGTTCTGTTGTACTTAGTAAAGACGTCTCACTGAATCTTATTTTCCATCACAAACATTTAACTATATATCGATTAATAAAAGTCCTATAAATATGATAAATATTTATAAATATATCATAAATATGATATGAATATTGTGGGGGATATAAATGTTGCTAAATACCTGAGCAGGTTTAATGGTCTCTATAAAACTGGTCTTCAGTTTTTCTAAAACTAAAATGTGTGTGTCTGCAGGACCGCCTCATGATCTGCATGTTAGAGAAGTGCGAAACAACTCCCTGGTGTTGCTATGGAAACCTCCAGTGTACCAGGGCCGTGATCCGGTCAACGGGTTCTACATTGACATCAAGGAAGCAAGTGCACCGGAGGAAGCCTGGAAGGGAGTAAACACCAAAGCTACAGAGAAGACTTACATCAAGGTCATCACTTCTCTGAGACATTCATCTTCACTTATAGCTGCAGCTGATGTTCGATCAGGAAGTGTTTTTGTTTAAAATGTTCAGGTTCAGAATCTTACAGAAGGAGAGACGTACGTGTTACGTGTGCGCGCTCAGAATAAAGCTGGCGTTGGACAAACCTCAGACGTTACAGAACCAGTCCCTGCTGTGACCAAACCAGGTAGGAAGGAGGTGATGGAGGTGCTTAAGATGTGTCTGCATTGTTAGGAACAACAGTCTTGTGTTTTCAGGAACCAAAGAGATCGTAGTGGATGTTGATGATGATGGCATCATCTCCCTGAACTTTGAATGTTGTGCCGTGACCCCTGACTCCAAATTTGTGTGGTCCAAAAACTACGAGGATATCACCGACTCCAGCCGCCTGCAAATAGAGACCAAGGGCAACAAGTGAGATGACAGATCGCTTTAGTTTAGACAAGCTAACCTCACTGACATGCTGATATCTTTGTGCAGCTAATCCTGTTATAATACAAATTCTCTTTAGATCTAAAGCTGTTTTCAGCGCTCTCGGGGAGGCGGACATAGGTGTTTACTCATGTCTCGTCACCCACACTGATGGTGCTTCATCCAGCTACACTCTCTCTGATGAAGGTGAGCTTCAAAATTTGATTTTTTAAAATATGAAATCCACAGTGTTCATCGTTTTTTGACACTTATAAAACTGGTGTTGTTCATTAGAGTTGAAGAGGCTGCTGGAGGTCAGTCATGACCACAAATTCCCCAGTAAGTTCTGCACATCTCAGCCAGGATTAGACTTTATGTTAATTTCTTGTTGTTTAGGGAGATCTCGCTTTCATTCACGTCTTTTCTTTTTCACCAGTTATTCCCCTGAAGTCGGATTTGGCCGTGGAGCTGCAGGAAAAGGGCAAAGTTCGCTTTTGGCTGCAGGCGGAGAAGATGTCAGCAAACGGCAAAGTCGATTACGTATTCAACGACAACGTTCTCGCTCAGGGAGAGGTCAGTAAGAATCTGAGTGGATCTCTTTGACATCACTGTCCACAGACAGTGTTCTGTTTATTTTGTTTGTTTCACAGAAATACAAGATGAACTTTGATAAGAACACTGGTGTGATTGAGATGCTCATGGAGTCTCTGACTCCAGCTGATGAAGGCACATACACGTTCCAGTTGATGGATGGAAAAGCCACAAATCAGTCCAGCTTGGTGCTGATTGGTGACGGTATGTTCAGCCAAACCCCCCCCCCCCCCCCCCCCCC
>SSNR01000004.1:6015081-6098026 GCA_006937965.1 Callopanchax toddi
CCCCCCCCCCCCCCAACATCTCAAATATAAATTAAAAGTACACACTTTAAGTCCTTTGACTAAAATATGCAAAAATATATTGAGTACTAGAGTTTGAATATGTTCATATATTAAAAAACTTTTAAAAGTCTATGAACAATGAATCTATTTCCTCTCTATTTATTATGTAAATTAATTTTTAAATTCTACAAATGAGTCTAATTATATTTGATTAATATGACCTCATAAACTGACACATTTCTGAGAGGCTTTGTCTCACTAATTAGACATCATTGAGCAAATTAGTGAATATTAGAGTGTTTCACATTGATCATTAAAGCTGGAATAAAATGAGCCTTTTCAGCTCTTTCATGCAGAGATGGAAGTACAGATCCAAACATTGTTGACATTTCAACACCAGATGGCAGTAAAACATTTAATAATAAATAACCAGTATGTTACCAGTGAGCTCAAGAAACTTTAAACACTGGAGCTAACAGCAGAGCTACAGGGGCCAGAGTGTCTTACTCTTTTTCTCACATAATAGGAGGTAGATTAATAGAAATACTGAATCATTTGGTGAATTAAACACCACTTTTCAGATATATCATTCATGTGCATTACACATTTTTCAGCAAATCAAGCTAATTATAAATTTTGTGGTTTAAAAACTGTTATTTAAAAAAAAAATTTTTTTTTTCCTCACAAATTATATTTTATTTATTTAAGAAAACTATCCACATATATTATCATAAAAGTAATATTTTGTCTTTACAGTGAAGAAAAACTGGAGGACTGAAAAACTGAAAACAAGCATCACTGTTTCCTTTTCATTCTCGTGGTTATACTGTTATTTTCATCACAATTAGTTTCCATAACAACAGCAAACAGCTGATCTGATTGGCCCTTGTGTTGCCGCTTGCTTGTGACTGATTAGATTTTGTTGAAATATTATATTTTTATTAATTCTGAACACTAAAATGTGTTGTGTTTTTTTAGTGTTCAAACAGCTGCAGAAAGAATCAGAGTTCCAGAGAAAAGAATGGTTCAGAAAACAAGGTATGGAACTGAAATAACTTTTTTCTCGTTATCATTTTTTAACATCTCATAAAACAACAAAATCCACAAAAGGGTCAAAATGTAGATGAACGTGTGTGTTCCAGGTCCTCACTTCATCGAGGGTTTGGGTTACGAGGTGACACCAGAGTGTTGCGTGATACTCAAGTGCAAGGTGGGTCAGAGTTTTAGAAAAATGTCCCACTTTGCTTTTTTTCTAAAAAAAAAAACAACCTTCAATTTGAAACACATCCCTCTGCTGGGCCGTGTCTCAGGTTGGTAACATGAAGAAGGAGACGTCGGCTCAGTGGTACAAAGACAGACACGAGATCAAAGCAGACGAGCATCTCGGCTTCACGGAGGGGGTTCTCAAACTGGAGATCGCACAGGTAAGGTGTTTTATAGTATTATGCATGTTTGTTGTTACATTTGAATTCCTAAACATATTTTCCCCAAAATGATGAGAAAATCTAAAGAGTTATGTTTAAACATTTAGGGTTTTTAGCATCAGTGTTTTTTAATGCAATTTAATAAACTGAAACATTAGTTTGATCGTCCTTTTTTAGATTTCACTGAAACAGACTTGAGTTTTATCTGAAATTATTAATGATCTGCCTTCCCTCAAAGGCCTTATTTCCTTGGTTTTTAACTCTATCAATTCTTTTTAAACATTTTATCTTCTCCAGTTGGATACAGGTCACATTGTTTTAGATGAATCAGATTTTTCTGCTCTCATCACCAGATTTCCAAGAAGGATAGTGGCGTTTATGAGGTTGTTCTGAAGGATGAGAGAGGAAAGGACACGTCCACATTGAATCTGACTGATCAAGGTAACTTTATTAAAGCTAGTCAATAAATATATCTCACTAGTCACATTAAATGACTATATTTGATCTCCTCCAGGTTTCAAAGACTTGATGAATGAGGTTTTTGGTTTCATTGGTAAGATTTACAGATTTTTTTGGTTCCTGGTTCATATTTAACATTTTTAAGTGCCTAAACGATCTTTTTGCTGTCATTTTTGTAGCCAATTCCTCCACTCCGCTGAAGATCACAAGCACAGACGAGGGAATCAGAATCTACACCTTCGTCAGTTACTACAACGATTTACTCCAAGTCACGTGGCACTACAAGTGGGTTAACATTGTCGAGCTTTGACGATCCACATATTTTCCAAAAAGAAATGAGTTAAAACTACTCTCCTTGTAATTTAACAGATTAACCTAAAAATAATCCACAAAAATAAAGGTTGTGTGTGTTCTTGCATGTTTATTTGTGTTCCCACTTTACTGTTTCACTGACAGGGACTCTGCCATCGCGTTCTCTGACCGTATAAAGAGTGGCGTGGTCGGGGAGCAGCTGTGGCTTCAGATCACCGATCCCACAGAGAAGGACATGGGAAAGTACGCCATCGAGTTCAACGACGGAAAAGGCGGCCTCCGGAGAACCGTGGAGCTCTCTGGTCAAGGTAAAAGCTCCAAACCTTAGCTTCAAACAATCGCAGTTCTGCAGAATGATTTCAACATGTTTTTAAGAGGTCACTTTGCAGACATTTGAAGATGTTTTAATTCAGGTTTCTTTATTCTTTTGCCAAATTAACAAACTAACCATGAGGCAGATTTTCTTCACCATAAAGATCAGATAAAACTTTTTTCTCTTCCAGCGTTTGATGATGCTTTTGCAGAATTCCAGAGACTTAAGTAAGTTCCAGCTAATCACCATGTTACCCCAGTTTTACAATCACTGACCGCTTTATACGAGGCACACGTTTAGCAGCTTTTTAAAAGCAAACTCACAAAGAGCAGAGGGAAGTGATTTGAGTGGGTGTGAATTTAATGTGTTTATTTCTGCCAGACAAGCTGGTTTCTGAATCTAGTGATTCACTAAGGTGTATCTCTAAAGGTCTGAGGACAAAATGTTAAAACAAAAACACCCAGTGAGCTTTAGCCTGGTGTTTGTTCCAAGATGGAAAAAAAACAACAAATCTTCTAACAAATGTGTCAAAGCAGCAAAAAACCACAGCAGGTTCAGCTCCTGTCATCTGTTTAGAGAAAACAGAGACCATGAGGGCTCAGAAAAGAAAAATACAAGTTCTGTTTAGTTTTAGATTGTATTTAACGAGGTGAACTACATAAAAGATGCTAGAGCTGCTACAAACAAAATACAGAAAATCTTAATCAGATTAAGCCTTGAATTTCCTGCCTGATTTTCAGCATCTTTGATTTAATCTTTCTTTTTTTTTTACCCTCAGAGCTGCAGCTGTTGCAGAGAGAAGTAAGTGATTTTTAAGTAAAAAAAATCTGTGAAAATCCTGTCACCCATTGTCTTTTAGATGAAAAAACATTAAAGGAAGTCCAGCTGCCTTTTGTTCAAGCTTTTAGGATGGTTTACAGTCTGTGGCTCTCTATCAATGGTTTATTTTAGGTTGATATAACTTTTAAATCAACTTTATTTGTATTTTAGTTGCTAAAATTAACCATAGCTCCTTTCCTGTCGATCACTTTTTATAGCATGAATATAAAATAACAGTAATTTCATATGATGAAGATTTAAATAGTTGAATATCTTCCTTTTGTTAAGATCGTGCTCGAGTAGCAGGAGGTCTGCCTGATGTGGTCACCATACAGGAGGGCAAGGTAAGGATGAAAAAAAGTAAACAGTGACTCGTTAAAAAAAGACATAAACTCTCTTTGTCCCTCCAAGTGGGATTAAATTAAATCATGTTTGGATATATTTGCACATTTTTCCTGTCCCTAGGCTCTCAATCTCACCTGCAACATTTCGGGCAACCCGGTTCCCGAGGTCACCTGGCTGAAGAACGACAGGGAGATCACGTCCGACGAGCACTGCATCCTGAAGTTTGAGTCGGGCAAGTTTGCCAGCTTCACCATTACGGCCGTGAACACGTTGGACTCTGGCAAGTACAGCATCCTGGTGAAGAACAAGTACGGCACGGAGAGCGGAGACTTCACTGTAAGTGTGTTCATCCCCGAAGAGGCGGGCGGCAAGACGAAATAAGAGCGGTCCAAGTCTTATCGTAAATACCTGTAAATGACACGTAAAGAAAAGGATGAAACGGGCTCGAGGAGTGTGTGAGATGTTTTGTGTGGAGTTTAAAAGAAACTAAAGAGGTGCTGAATCTGAACATGAAACTTCCAGCAGTTATATGAACACATTTGGTCCAATACTAACAAATCTAACTGAACAGAAAACAGGTAGTCTGTACTCACTCCAAATATAACTGGTGCCATTTTTGTTTGTGCAAAGCTGTAGCATGCAGAAGGAAGTTTTAGCTTTAGAACCTTAGATCAGACTTTACGTCAAGAAAAAGAGCCTGAGGTGAATGTTAAATGGATACTCCACCGCCAAGTTATTTTTTGTCTATTGTCATATTCCTCAGAGTTAGATAAGTGGGCAAAAACTATTTGTAAACAGCCCAGCCGTTTTACTGATCCGGCAGTACCCTTTTTGCTTTAGCTTAGCGTCAAACACTGTAAGTGAATGGTACCAGATAGCATTGCCAGAAAAAACGTCCTTAAAACTCACAAATAGTGATAATAATTCGGCCTAGCAACCTCAGTAAAACATATCGACTGCAAGGGAAAATAAAAAGTAACACAAAGGAATTACATGTACTATTTTTAACTCAGGACTACTTTTATGACAAAGAGCAGCTGTAACCCTCCGCTGAACGGCGCAGCTCCGGTGAACAGCGCAAGGACATGACGCACGGCCCCAAAGACGCCTACTTCTGTAAACACGTTTTCACACACGTTGTTTGCAAACCATGCGTCATGTCCTTGCGCTGTTCACCGGAGCTGCGCCGTTCAGCGGAGGGTTACAGCTGCTCTTTGTCATAAAAGTAGTCCCGAGTTAAAAATAGTACATGTAATTCCTTCATGTTACTTTTTATTTTCCCTTGCAGTCGATATGTTTACTGAGGTCGCTAGGCCGAATTATTATCACTATTTGTGAGTTTTAAGGATGTTTTTTCTGGCGATGCTATCTGGTACCATTCACTTACAGTGTTTGACGCTAAGCTAAAGCAAAAAGAGTACTGCCGGATCAGTAAAACGGCTGGGCTGTTTACAAATAGTTTTTGCCCACTTACCGTATCTAACTCTGAGAAATATGGCAATACACAAAAAATAACTTGGCGGTGGAGTATCCCTTTAAAGTGTTGTGTGTTCAGATCTGATGATACGTTGAAGAATATTTCAATGTAGAATGTTAGAAATATAAATGTTTTGACATTTGCTGATGATTTTAGAGACTTCACTGCCAACCAAGTTTACAAAATGTAAGTACTGATCAGAGTATTTCTATTAGTTTTACCCATTGACGTGTATAAAGATAGAAACAATTAAAAAATAACAAAGCCCTTTACAGGTTGTAGTACAAGTTGTACTTTTGATGTTTAAAATATCAAATAACTAGTTACAGCTAGCTGTTTAGATAAATTAATGTATAAACAAACAAGGGAAGAACTATATAAATCATCATGATTCAACAAATGGAAAAAATTATCTGAAGTATTTTTATTTTTTAGGCAATAAAGTGTTCCATTTATTTACATGGAGGGGGTGGGCTTTAAAACCTATACCACAGCCAGCCACTAGGGGGACACTGATTCCATTCTTCTTACATAGAGATCTGTTTTAGTGCATTGAATTATGGGTAATATCTTACAACATTAGTCAGACTTGCTGCCTGAATGCTGTGGGATACATCCAGAGTCTAACTTCTAAAATAAGAACTAAAAGTTTCATGAATGGGATGCAATTCATAGCTCGATCACCATGGTAACTGCTGCTCTCAAACAAATTACGCTCAAGATGAGTCAGTATGGAAAATATTAAAACATCTGGAAAAACAAAAGCTTTAAATATAACCTTTAAAACATACATTTGAACATAAGATTTCCCTTAGTATTATCTTAAACTTCCTTTACAATAAAATAACTAAATGATCTATTAATTATACCAGTACTTTAAATTTAAACGTCTTTCTACTAAGAAACTGGCAGATAAATGTAATTTTTGTTCAGTAATAACACTGTTAAATTTGATATACATATAATTCTGATCTTTGTAGAGTACTTCTAGCTGCATCGACTGGTTTGAAGTAAATAAAATTAGTAGCAAATGTATGAAAACATGTATTTTCATCAGATTAACCATCTGAGATTGTGTTCTTGTTTTCACTGCCACTTTAAATGTGATCATGACGTCACTTTGTCTCACTGTCTCTAGTAAAAACTGTACGTCTGCACATTACTACTGATGTTTTCCCCTGTTGTCATGGCAACCCCATCACGGCCCATCGTTAGCAATTACAGTCTGTTTGGTGGAACTTTAGAGGAGACTGTGAGTCACCATTTAATACCAACAACAGTGATTCTAGTTTTACTTCCTGTTTCCTGATGAGACTAATAAAATGAGCATGAACTTCCCCACCTCCTCGTCCTTCTCCTTTATGAGTTGTCTCACTTTGGTTTCAACCCTTCACCTTTCACCTCTCACAGCCCACTCACTCATTTCTATCCACTCTTTCCTCTCCGGGTCACAATTTCTGTCGAGCTGGACATCCTGAGGATGGCGATGAAACACACCCACCCTACTGACTCAGGTGTTTGTTGTAGTACAACAAATAAAGGTGTGCTTGATTGATGCTCCAGTAGTCACAAGGAATATCTAACAGAGCAACAAAAATCAAGCTCTGACAAAGAAAAATCACTAATTAAACATGTCTATACACATACAGCACATCTGTGAGCAGCTTTAATTAATAATTAATGCAATTAAGAGTTATGTAACTGGGTAATAATGTCTGACTGACTTTTAATAACAAATTTACTTTATTAGTTACTTAAAGATGAACGTAGCCAACAATTTTTTAACATGAACCTGCAGGGAAATCTCTGAAAATCAACATTTTAGCATTTCTAAGGGGAATGCATGTCAGCCACCACCTTTCATTCCTTTTAAACCATCATTTTATGGTGAGGAATGATGGAGTTAAAGCCAATTTGGTAACATCTTGAAACTCATGTAATTTTGCAAAATCTTGTATGAACTTTGAGTATGTGTTTGGGATGAGTCTCAGATATGATCACATCAGATGGCTCCATATCTGAAGAACTGTCTGAGTTATAGCCATGTTTATTGACTAGCTGTGGTGACCATCTTGAAATGTTTGACACCAAAAGTTAATCAGATGTAGATGAGCATCCACTTTTAAAGTTTACCGGTAATTCAAATATGTCCAGTGGTTTATAAAATACTTTAAACACACAAAACTACTTTTCTGTCTACATGAACATACAGTGGTGTGAGGTTTTTGTCCCCTTACAATTTTTTTCCTTTGTGCTGACTCATCACACTTAGATCTGCAAACAAATTTCCGTATTCGACAAAGATAACCTGAGTAAATATAAAAGGCAGTTTTCAAATGATGATTTCACACCTTCGAAAGTTCCACTTTTATCTCATCAGTTGACAGAATATTTTCCTAAAAGTCTCAGGATATTTTTTATTGTGAATGTGAGGCCGATCTTTGTGTGTTTTTGGGGTCAGGAGAGGTTTTGGAGATGGAACTCTCTCATGGAGGACATTTTTATCCCGTCTATTTCTCATTTCTGACCACGACTTTAGCCAAGTGAGGCCTGCAGGGCATTGTTCAAGGTTCTTTTGTTCTGAATTTCTTCAGAACAGGGCATGATGTTTTGCTTTTTGAGATCTTTTGGTCTCCTTCAGGCAGAGCCTTCAAATAACGAAGTACAAATACTTCATTACCTTACTTAAGTAGCAATTTTGGTTATTTATACTTCACTGGAGTAATTTTTTTTCAGATGACTTTTTCTACTCATTACATTTTCACACAAATATCGGTACTTTCTACTCACTACTTTTTCAAAATAGCCTTGTTACTCCTATTTTATCTCGGCTTGTTTTTATTCCAGGTTCTCATCGGTCAAAAACAAAGGCTTGATTGTGATTGGATGAGACCTACCATTCCGACGCCCTATTGGTTTCTTTTCGGGGTTTTTTGCTGAAAATCCCTTGACCTGCCTTTACCTTTTAGGTGTGTGCTGACCCTACCTTTGTTTTGCAAACACACCAATTGCACACTGGTACATTTACATTTATACTCAAACTGATGGCTCAAGGCTTTAGAATTTCTATACATTGAAAAACTCAAAAACCAGATCCTGCCTGACCAGATCCCCCCCAAAGAACAAAGGGTACTTGGTGTCAACTGGAAAAATTTTTATGTTACACCCAGAGATTTGGGCTCCCATAGATGAGCTAATGGATTTCGTAAATACATTTGTGTGAGTGTTCGAAAGGAATTGGTATATTTGCAAAACAAAGGCAGGAGGGGTTACTACAAGTTAATAATTTCAAACCAAGATTGTTGACATTTAAAAACTGCTGAGGCGGTACATTTAATATAAATAAAACATTTTCCTGTGAATTAAAAAAATCTAACCAAGTAAAATCATTCAATTAACAAGGGCTAAAGTATAAAGTGCACTGTAGGCCCTGTGGTGTGTCCTAAACTTATGTCATTAATGGCATTTTTACTCTTACAGTACTTCTACTTTTATACTTTAAGTAGTTTCAAAACTGGTACTTATATACTTCTACTTGAGTAGTGAATGTGAGTACTTTTGAAGGCTCGGCCTTCAGGTTGTCAGACAGGTTCTGCAGAAGGGATTTCTTAATTCTACAGGCCTGGCTGTCGTCAGACCTGGATGTAACCAGTGGAACTGAACTCTAAACTGAGCTTTCCAAATAAATTGGTTGCCTTTAAACAATAAATCATCATTTAAAAACTGCATTTTGTATTTACTCATTTATCTAAGGGGGCAAATACTTTTTCACAGCACTGTAAATATTGTTCTACAGATGGTGTAGAAACCATGCTTGGCCAGTGGGTGTCATAACATCAATAATAAAGGAAAAGACATTTTCAGTTTGTCTAGCAGTTTTTTAAACAGTGATAGCTGCTCTTTTTATTTGACAGTGTATAACATTTCATCTCACAGTCCCAGCAAAACAGCAAAGCTATTAGGAAAAAATAGTGCTAGGAATGCTAAAATAGCATCATCTCCATATTTATCCATGTTAGGATACTGAAAACAGTTTTAAAACTTCATTTTTAAGAACTTAAAGTTCTGCTTCTATATGTGGATAAAAAGTGCACAAGCAGCAGACAAAGTTTGTTTTTGTGAACAGGGCTCAAGAGAATGAAGGTTTAACAGGTTCTTTGTCAAAATATCCATTTGAAAATATTCTTACTGTCAAATAAACATCAAGTAAAGATCAGTTTTCATTTAAACGTAGTTATACTTTGACCTATTTTTCTTCTCAATTAATTTTAAAAAATGAAATGCACAGTTTGAATCACAGTAAAATATGCTTTTATGTCAACTTTATCATTGGCTTAGTACTTTCAGGTTTGCAATATAAGTCAGTGATGGACTAATACTGGTGATGAACTGATATGAGTCTTTAGTGTAAATAACCAAGGTGTGCTGCTTTGGTAGTCAGAAATAGATCTGACCAATGACCTTCCTGGGTAAGTACTGGACTGATGGTGTGGTGATTTTATGATTTCACAGCTTCCTTTTGCGTCTGTGTCAGTCATTTTGTCTTCTTTCAGCTTGAGGTCACAGAGGGAACCCCTGACTTGGGGGTGACTTCTTACTGGACTGACGCAGAAGGAAACGTGGTTTTTGGTCCAAACACTCCAAAAGAAAGGATGAAAACCACAGTCGCTGGAACAAAAGAGCAGAAACGAAAGAGTGAGAGGATTTACAGTGATGTGCATGAAGTTGTCAACATTGCAGAATGATGTCATCCATTAGTGAATGTTTGCTTGCAGAATCTGTTGCCACACCTCCTGTTGAAAAGGTGGGAAGTGAACAGGACTGCAGCAGCAGGGAGCTGAAAGAGGAAACGACTGCAGACGATGCAGCTGAAACAAAAGCTTCAGATTCTGAACAACCAGAGGATAAAAACGATTTAGAGGACCCAACATGGACTGCATCCTGTGATCAGCCTGCAGAGGGTGTGGAACCTAAAACTGAGCATGAAGTCTCTAAATGAATACAGCAGACAAGCTTGTATTGTCCTACACATTTGTCAGCTTAATAAAAAAAGAAACAAGCATTTATGTTCTATAAATCATCTATAATATCTAACATTCATACTATTAATGAAACTTTTAACTGAATGAGTTCTATTAACCACACATCTGGGTTTGGACTTTTATGCATGTTTTTTCAACTTGTGTGTTTGAATAAATAAGATATTGTAACGTTTTCAGCTTTATCTCTTTGCATTTTGCATCAGAAGTTTTAGAAATGGACAGAGGGACGCTGGAGGAAACTACAAAGCAAATTTGGTAAATTCTTGAGGTGAAACAGAGCAGAATTATTCCTAATCTACTTCAACAAGCTGCTAACAACTTGAGTTGACTTAATCACTAGAAGTTTGCAAGACAAAATTACAGTACATCAAAACTTATTCTAGCCAGACATTTTAGGAGATATTTAGGAATATTTTATGCATGTTTGTTAAAAAAAAAAAAAAACAAGTAAGAAATTGTGATAAATGCAAAGGCTAGGAAAATTTTGACTTTGAAGGTGATTTTCTGGGGGAAATATGGTAAATGGCCTTTATTTATAGAGCACTTTCTACCCCCCAGAGCGCTGTTCAACACAAACAGTCATTCACCCTTTCACACTCACACACTGGTGGTGATAAGCTACTTTCTAGCCTCAGCTGCATGGGGCACACTGACAGAGGCGGGGATGCTATGCAGCACCCTCCAAGTCCCTCCAACCACCAGGCAAGGTGGGTGAAGCGTCTTGCCCAAGGATACAACAATGTAACCCAGCCGGAGCTGGGATCTAACCGGCGACCCTTCGGTTACCAGACTGGCCACTCTACCAACTGAGCTACATGCAGAATAAATAAAAACAGATACTTCCTTCTCTAGATCACGTTTTCTGTTATTTCCTTCAAATATTAAAAAACCTCAGGACACAGTTCTTTCTGGTTTAACTTTCTTTTTTAAACAAAATGTTTGTCCAACTCATTCATCCACAAGGAAAGCTGTAAAAATTCTTCACCTGCAGGGTTATGACTGACTTTGACCTCTGACCTCCAATCAGCGAGTCTGGGAAGCGAATGAACTCAGTAAATCACTTCAGGGCTTAAAAAAAATATAAAGGTGCTTTCTAGGTTCAGACTTTTGTTCTGATAAACCAATAAATTGTATTTAAAGGTTCACTTGTTTGATAAACAGCATTCTTAGAGTTATATTTAGCTTATTTTGTATCGGTAATTCTGTTTTTGTATTTCAAGACATAAAAAGAAACAAATCAACAACACCAATACCAAAGAATTTTAATTGGTAAAACTCTTGCAGTAAGCACAACTTTAAATTTATAATCTCAACAAATTTAAATAGAAATAAAAGTGTCGCTTTAAACAATAAAGTCTCCTTCTTCACTTGTGTTTTTGTGTTTTTCCCTCCATTTAATATCGGCTTCAATTGTTGCACAAAAGAACCCATTTATGAGACAGAAGAGTCCATTTAATTCTATAATGTTATTTTAAAATGGCCTGACTGGATTGATTAAATCTCAAAGGCTTTTCCTGATTAGAATGAATCAGTAGCTGTTTTCTTGTGATCTGTATTTTTCATGTTGCTGAAGAAAATATTTTCCTTTAATAATCTTTATTTCAGTAGATAGATCAGCAACTTGATAACAACAGATTTTTTACTTCTTATGATTATGAGGTATGGTATATATAAATTTAAACCTAAGTTTAATCTCTACCAGCTCTATTCTGATCTGATCTATTATTATCCCATTGAAAATGGACAAAATAACTTTTTCAAGTCGTTTTAAAATGTCAAACCATCATCAGAAGGCCTCTTTAGATTTGACAGTTTTTGTGATGTTTGTAGCCCAAGCTGAAGTTAAAATACATTTTTTACATGTATTCTGGTCATTTGCATGTGATCTTATTGTATTTAATTTTAAGTAAACTCTTTATAACTTTGGTATAAATGTGCTATAAATGAAGATTTAATATTTTACTTGTCATGTCAGTAAACATCAGCAGAGCGCTGCAGGGAACTGAACCCTCATTACTGATAGGTCTTTTACCAGTGTCTTTTAATTTTTATCGACATGAAAAGGTAAGGTCGAACCCACATCAGCAGATCAGTGTTTAACTGTAATTTAATGTTCATGATGAAGGCAAATATACCTTAAAGTTATTTGCTCCATGTTTAGGTTTATGTATTTATTGTTTATGTATTTATTACTTTTATCCAAAGCGACTTACAAATGATAATGTAACCAAGAAGTTACAGTTAACATTTTATAACATTAACAGTTTTTAAAAATATATGTCATTTAATAGCACCAGTGATGTTTAATGTCTAAGAAGGGGAGAGATACTGCGTGGCCCCTTATCTTTTTTATTTAATTAAAATGTTGCTTATTTGCAGTATTTTTTTAAATGTACCATTATTTGTAGGCTTAGTATTAAAATTGACATTTTAGCATGTATTTCTTTTGTGATTTTCAACAAAATCAGTTTATTTTATGTAGCATGTTTTTATTATTGTATAGACTACAGTGTAAATAATGTGAAAATAAATGTTTATGATGATTATTGTAGCAAAATTAAAGAGCCAATTGAGTTTTGATAAATTTGTAGCTGAGATCCTGCATCCTTTCATATGTGGACGTTTGCTTCTTGCACAATGTTTTATTTTGATTTCCAATTATTTAATTTGGGAGATCAGAGTAGTATTTTTGTTTAATTGGGTTTATAATTATTTCTAGAAAAAAGAAATAGTCTATGATAGTATAACTCATAGTAAGGCATCTAAAAATTAGATCCTGGACTTGAGTTGATTCATTTGATAAAAAATATCTAATAATTTTTTGTCATATTAAAACTTAAAGCAACTTTTAAACAATAAATATTTTATTCACTTTATTTATTGTGTTGAGGGAGAAAATTCTGTAAAGCAGAAACCCATCAATAATTGTATTTAAGAAGAAAAAACAATTAACCTCAGCACCTGTCCCTCCTGCGTCACCGTTACGCACAGTCTCATTGGACGAGCGCGCTCACGTGGTGCGCTAGGCTTTAACTCAACCGCAGCGGCAGAGAGGCAACAGAGCGAAGACTCGAGAGACGAGCTGGTGTTTCTGCCGGCTGTGAGCCTCTTCTCCAGCAGGTAGGGAGATTTAATCGATCAATGTTCACTCTACGCTCTCATAAGAGTCCCCAAAAACAAATTTTAATTCTCATGTAGGTTTATTTTGCTCTTCTTTGCTCCTGCGTAGTTCCTGAAATGTTTCTTAGGAATCATTTAACGGCTACTTTAATGTCAGTCAATGAGGACCACCTTCCTGTCGCATTTAGGGCTTATAAGTCATATCACTATTACTTTGCTACTTGTCATAAAATTAATAATTTCACAAAAATTCACTTCAATTAGTTAAACCCTGTAAACCTGATTTTTTTTTTTTTTTTTGCTTTAAAAAGTCACGTAGCCTACTTTAAATTTACTGACTAATATTGTGATACTTTGCTGTATATTTAGTCTAGATATCCCACTCAACCAATATTTATAGAATGTTTTATTTATATTTTATAGAACTATATTTTTGTAAGGTTACAGATAGATGCAATTTCTGAAAAGTAATGTGTGCATTTCCTAGAAGTCACATGACCAATATACATTGAACGCACCATGAGAATAGTTGCTCTGTAGATACTTAATTACCTCCTATTTTGAATCAATAAACAAGTCAATTATTGAGCTAAAATGTAAATTAGCTCCTTAAAGCATCTGTTATGGGGTTTGTTAATTGTTTGTAATTGTATTATAGTATGGGAACTGGAGATTATAAACTATTTATTGGACTAAATTGTTAAAAATAACAACAGTTAAATAATGTAATAAAAAATAATATGCACGTTTAACCCTGTTTAGATTATAAAATGAGTCATAAACAATGTTAAAATAATTTGTTAAAAGAAATGAAAGAGAAAAACAAAACCTACAAGAACAGAACACCGAATCACATGGGAAACCTAAACAGAGTGAGGGAGTAATGTGCAAAGAAAGGGAAAGCTAGATCTGTTCTAATCTTGTAAGCAGGATTAGCACCTCTTAAGGGTTAGTAATGTCACCCCACAGAGAGTGAGAGAGTGATGTAGGTGAGGACTGTATGTGCTAGATTTGTTTGATAAAGTAAAGGTTTTTTGTGTGTGTCGTAACCCAAGTAGGGCCCAGAAATCAAAGGTTATAATTACTAGGTGGTATTATCAGGAATCTAACTAGTCCAAGCAGATTCCTATAAATAAAGAAGGACGTTAGATGATGGATAAGAAGTAGAATTACTGTTTGAATGTATTTTTGAGAAGTTTGTATTTTGCTTTTACCTCTTTGCTGTTTTGCAGTTGAAGTTGAAGTAATTAGGTTATTATATAACAGGTCTGTTTACATTGACTATTGATAGTAAAGTCATTATTTATAATGTTTGAGAACAATTTCAAATATTTTGGTAGTCCCTTTTGGACTATTTACATTTTGATATGTCAGTATGAGCATTCTATAAACCAAAATATTAAACCAGTAGTACAAAAATTATCAGCTTAAGTAAGATTGTCTTGTCACTGTTGGAATTGCTTTATTAAGTATTACATGAACTGGGTATACAATGATGGACAACAAGTCTTTACATACCTAAATATTCACATGTGGTGTCCTGATGCACATGCACTCGTATTCAGTTTAATGTACACTTAACCATCACCCAACATCATTACACCAAAGTATTATTACACATACCTGTCAAACAACATTTCCCCAGTGGCTGAGTTGAGTTGTGGTGTACCCCACGGATCAATTCTTGGTCCTCTTCTTTTTTTCTATTTCAGCCAGTATCTCACTGGACTGCGACTGCTGGCAACTAGTTAGAGACACAACATTGCAAGAAATTATGCAAAGTTTAACTTGGAATCAGTTTTTATGTACAATAAAAGGCTGAGGTTTTATATACTGGGTCGCATAGGGCAAATGACGTAATTGCAAATTGCGACAATTGTGCAACTGCTGTGTAAATTTTCTTTTGACAATTTAGTCACAAACTATCTTAATTTTGTCCCAACTTGTTGGCGATCTGGTTGACATCCCCTTCCAAAATTTTCTCTCTTTTATTACACTTTCTGACTCATGGAAACAAATTGTGAAGGATTTTATAAAGGTTCAAGACATCCACAACAACTCTGACTACCGGTACTTTGAGGGCTTTGAGGGGAATACTTGATAAAAAATCTCCCATGTGACATTATCACATTGAAGCTTTCCCATTCAGCACAATTTATGGCCTTATCATCATTAAAAACCTGTTTATTCAACTCATGGTTGAGTTGTTGGGATATCTTTACACAGACATGCTTTTTGCTAATTACTTTGTTCCACATCTTGTGCCATTAGCAGGTTGAGTTTAGATTAGTCTAATGTTAACCATCCGTAGCACCAATGTTTGACTCATTCAAGTGATTTCTCAAAACAAAAGGATTACAATGTGCTTCCAAGCGGTTTTGCAACATTTAAATAGACTTCTAGAGCACAGGACGGTGGTGACCAGGGACTGGTTCTGAGATGGGTTATGTAAGCATTTTAGAGTTTACGCTGGGGTAATTTTCCCTCAAAGTGCACGTAGAAGGGTTTCACAAGCTGTGGCACTGAGCTCCAGGAAGCTGCTCAGGAGGAGGGGTGGGAAGGTCTTGGTTTACCTTAACGCTGGAGTTGCATGGCGATATCAGGAAGGACATCTGTAGAGCAGCTGCAGGACCAGCACCTGAAATCTCCCTGGACTCTGGTGAGTTTGAGTCCTCTGCTTACTTTGAGTTAGGATTTCTATTTATTCTAGATCTCTGTTATTGCAGAAACAAATGGTTATATAGACTGAGATTTTGGTTATAACATATTCAAAAGAATCAAAGGTTACATCTGTTAATAAATGTGGGACAAGTGTTTTCAGCACTTTACTTTCTACAAGATTATCAAAACCTCAGCTGAATTTAATAAAACTTGACGAAGATACGATGGGACATCTGTTTTAATCCTCTCTTAATTTTAGTCGATTCATTTTATGTGAGAACTACCACATTGGAACTGTATTTCATCCTATTGAACATTCAGCTTGAATACTATCAGTTTCAGTTCTCACCATTCAGTTTCAGTTTTATGATTCAATTTCACTATTTAAATGAAGTTTTCTTGGTCACACATTGACTCTGAGGAAGCTGCAGAATAATCGAGCGCAGATCAACCTGAGAGTTTGTCCTGATTGTAAACATTGTGTCACCAGCAGCCTGATTTCATAGTGAAATCTTGGTATCAGGTCAGCCGGCGCTTGTCCTGATAGTGACTGGAGATACGGTATCTTCAGACTGAGGGGAACTTCATGGGATGCTATGTTGTGCGATTTTAATCACGACTTTGCAAATATTTTTGTTATTATAAGCAGATTATGATTTATGAAATATAATTTAGATCTATTAAAGGTATGTTTTAGTCATTTTTAAGTGTTTAGTCAGTTATTTATCTACAGTATCGAGCATACACACCAGTGACATCACTCAAAGTGAGCAGAGACTCTAGATAACAGTGAAAGTCCTCTGACTGGAGAAATGGTCAGATTAGGAGAGAAACTGCTGCTGAACTGTGAAAAACTAGAACTTAAATAGACTTGAGTAAATGTAACGACTTGTCCTCAAAACTCCTTCCAGCTGGTGTGCAGCTTTAATTTTGTGTGAACTGTAAAAAATGTATCATACAACTAATTTATGTATTTTCATTATTCATGTAGCCACACAACACACACACAGATTTTGATTATCTTGCATTTCCAAAGGGCTCTCTCTTATCGGCAGCGCAATTTAAGACATTTTTGTCACCTACAGTAATCGCAGCTTCTGAACGATGTGAGAAAACATAATCACAGTTTTAACAGCCATAGACATCCTGTTAGGAGGAATGAAGGTGCATTAAAGATGAGTGGAGGGGCATCATGGACCAGCGATTCAAGAAGCTGCATTGGAGGTTGATTGGGTTAAAACTGCTCTAGGTATTAAACCGTGGATTTTACTTGATAGATCTTTAAAGGGACATGAGGGAGCTTTGAAAAACAAACCTCATGAGCGCCGCGCCTGGCGCTGCGAATAACTGCAGCTTTTAGCGGGAGCGAGCACAAATTTCTCACTAGTTCATAAGGGTTCAACCAAAGGCAGCCGGAGGAATGATTCCATAAATAAAAATACATTTTATTAATACAAAAGGAAATATAGTAAAACAATGCCCCGCGACGCACACACACACGATCAGACTGAGGGAGCTGATCTAACAGAGCTAATCTCGCTAGCCGCTATGTTCCAGCTTCCACTGCTGCCTGTATTGCTAAAAGCTTTAATCAGCCGGTGTTCTCGGACACCAGGAGGAGAATTTGAGAAATCTAGCGTGATAGAATCATGCCCCGCCGCATAAATTACCCTAGATTTCTCAAATTCACATCACGGAGTGGAGCTCCGTAGCACCCGGAGGTCCGTGCGCAGCAGAGCCGCCTTAGATGCACTGTAAGCGGACTGAGGTCTAGGAAACAGTCCGGGATTTGCGGCCTACAGTGCCGAGACCATAAACATGGACAGATTGCTGTGTGGTCGCCTATAACAGCACCTTTAGCTCTGTGAAACCCTTATAATCCATCAGAGAGGTTTTCAGCTCCATAAACGCTGCCAAATAACACCAGTTTTATGAGAAAAACCACTGGTTTAGATAAGGAAGTCCACCATTGACTAGCAACACTACACAAAGGTGCAATACTGCCACCTACTGGATATACATTTATTATTACTTTTTTAGCCTGAGAACGCGCAGAAGCGTCAGTTGACGTCACATCCGTAGGACAGCGCGGGAAATTCGGACCCCGAATTGCAGAACATTTTACAGCTCAAGATTATGGAATGATACATGGGTGGCCTCATTCTTTTTGATTTAAAATGCTTCATCACTTATTAACCTAAATAAACTGAACATGCAATTATTACTTTTCTTCAAAAGCTCCCTCATGTCCCTTTAAGTAGTAAAAATGTTGTATTTATTAGGAACTTCCTCTATTTATTAAAACAAATCTAGTTGTCTTTGTTTTTTGCACTGGTTTAGACTGAATTACTGTAATACAATCTTAATTTGCTTTTTAAGTGAAACAAAAAATATTTTAAGATGATTTGAAAGCACATTGTTTAAATTTTAGCTGTTGGTCTAACACAGCATGAATATGTTACCTATAAGCTGTTTATATCGGGCACATTGAGCACATACAGTAGGAAGGTTATATGCAGATTCACAGTTTTAGAACCACCCATGTGTTGAAGTAAGTCACAGCTCTGTTTACTGTCTCTCTGCAGTCTAGGTTCTCTTGTTTCTATGTAAAGTAAGAGGAAGCTGTAACACTGACAGAAACATGTTTAATACTTTCTGCATGGGCTGTTATTAATGTTAACCCAGGAATTGTTGCCGTATTGTGGGTGTGTCTGTTTTTAGTTACAACTTCTTGGAAAACTGCAGTTCCTTTATTTAAACTAAATTACCTCCCAGTCTGAGCCTGTGTAGTTCTTTGGTTCTGGTTTCAGTACCCAGAAACATTTAGCAGGACACCATCTGGTTAATAATCAAACAGACAAAATGCAGGAACATTTTAGTATTTATTAAACACACGTAGATATATAAACAGTGCTCGTTTTTGCTGCACAAGCCATGCAGTTTTATGATTTTACTGATATAGTTGCTATAATTGAAACCCCTAATTAAGACTAGTTCAGTCATAAAATGTGACGTAATTATGGCTAATGTTAATTTATTTATGTAAGAAATAATTTGACTGTGAACCAAAACTAAAAGAGAAATCTACACTCCAGCTGTTGATGACACATTATCAGAACAGCACTGTATTCTGAATTTCACCATGTGAGACGTAAAAATGATTTAAGATTTAAAAGCTGCATTACTTTAATGTTGTTATGGAAAAAAAATTAAATTATTCACTTTCTCCTGTAGTAGTAGTAGCTCCTCCTACTTGCCAAATATCGTCACTTCTGGTTCAAAATGACTAAAATGGCAACTTAAAGCTTTTAAAAGTGTTAGTAATTCCCAAACTAAAACGTTGTTTACAAATCTGACAGCAATAAAGTTTGACTTTATATGAAACACTAAAAATGATTGTATAATACTAAATATTTTTAGTCAGTACGAAAGACAGAAAAGGAAATGGTTTGCAAAAGTAGATGATGCTACCGGGCAATAAAACATAAGAATGATGATTATTTAGATCTAATGGATAAATAATTAAGTATTTCTAATCACTGATGACCCTTCAAAATACTTCTGTTTACCAAAGTATTTCCCCAAAACATTTAAAAACCTGTCAAATAAATGATCAGTCTTATTTTTAGGACAGTGTTGGACTTTAATAGATTATTATTATTTTGTTCTGAATGTTAATAAAACTCTTTATAACTGTGTTTGGTGCAAAGCAGGATTAAGAACCAATGAAATATTTTAAATGTAAGTCAATAATTGACCCAGATTCAGTCACCTTCCTTGGGAACACCACAGCGCTCACTGTCTCCTCAGTGTGTCTTGATCACATCCCAATCAGCTCCGGACTCCTTCAAAGCAAATGGGTCAGAACTGCTGCGTTTAGGGACCGGCTCCCGTTTCATTTGCTGACGACTCTGAACAGCAGCAGCCTTGGTACAGGGACAGTGACCTAAAAAGACAAAAAGCATTAAAAGAAGAATAAGAGTTGATCTTGTTTTACAGGACAGTGAAGCAGAGTTTAATGAGTGTTTTTACTGACAGGTGGACACCATGAACTATGTGGGTCAGCTGGCGGGTCAGGTTCTGGTGACGGTGAAGGAGCTGTATAAAGGAATCAACCAGGCCACTCTGTCAGGATGCATCGACGTGATCGTGGTCCGGCAGCCTGATGGGACGTTCCAGTGCTCTCCTTTCCATGTCCGATTTGGAAAACTGGGTGTGCTGCGTTCCAGGGAGAAAGTGGTGAGTGTTCATTCATCATCATGTATGTAGTTATGATGTAGTTATTTTTAAGCAAGCACCATTTTGAAGAGTTGCTTTTGTTGATATATTTTTGTAGATGCAGTATCAAACAAAACATGTTTATTTGTGCAACCTATACATTTCCCTGCACATTAATTTTTTTTTGTTTGTTTCAGACTTAGCCTCCTACTCTCAACCTGTAAAGATTCAGTCTTCATAGCACACATATGAATCTCGTCTGTAGAGCTTCAGGAGCATTAGAGCAGGAAATGAGCCATGCTTAGTTTTAAAAGTTGTGTGCTGGTTAAAAACATCTATTTATGCAGAACAATCAAGTTAAAACAACTTTAATAAAAGCCTCTTTTCCCACCTTGTTATGTCATGCAGCATCTTGCAGTTTTAATATATCTGACATCAGTCTTTCTTGTGTACTTTATTTGACATTTACCTTCTTTAACTACATAAAGCCACCCAGGCAGCTACATTTACATATAAAGCTGTTTGTTTAATCTAAAAATGAACATAGGAGCAAACTGTTCTCAGCTCTTAAACTAAATAAATCCAGGTCACGTTTCTTCTGAGCTGTTTGCACACTTTGTGGTTTTCTGGTAAGCCTCGCTGTTGTTGTACTACCTGAAGAAGTTTAAATCTGGAGAGTTGCTATACAAATAAACCACTGTGTTGTTGTGAAACTTAATTCTGCAGATTGACATAGAGATTAATGGAGAACCTGTGGAGCTGCACATGAAGCTGGGAGACAATGGAGAAGCATTTTTTGTGCAGGAGACCAAACAGAACAATGTGAGTGAAGAAGGATTTGTTGTTTTTAATTGTTTTATCAGTTGTTGTTTTTTTAATGGGTTCTCTCTGAAACAGGAGAACATTCCTGCCCACCTGGTGACGTCACCCATCCCCTCTGAGGAGGTTCTGATAAGGAGCAGAGAGTCTAGATGTGGGGGGTCAACAGAGACCAGTCCACCTCTCTCTGCAGACCCAGACTCAAACATCCAGCTCTGCTCGAGCTCAGCCGGCAGGAAGAAGAGGAGACGCAGGAGGAGGCACAAAGCTGAGCCACGCAGGGAGGAGCAGATGTGTGCAGGAGAACCTGAGCTGTGTGGTTTCAGTTCAGATGAGGAGCAACATGCTAACAATGGGCGGTGGGTAGAAACTGCTCTGTGGTCAGCTGTTTAAGACTGTTGTTGTCTATTTAGTTGTTTCCTGTCAGCAGAGGGTCATCGCTGTTGATGATGAAGGACCAGAGGCAGCATTCCCCCCTCACGGCCCTCGAATGGGACAGCTACCCTTTCTCTGATGGAGACTGGTCACCCTGCACCACGTAGGACCCTCCCACTTTGTCCACTCCATCATTCACTAAAATACTTCCTCAGAAATATTGCTGATTCAGTGGATTTATGTTTTTTGCTTGCATCAGGAGCGTGTCAGAGCCCATGTCACCTAAAAGTGACTCGGAGCTGATGGTGAAGCAGACAGAGTGCATGTTCAGGTCTGAGCCTCACATGCAGTGGAGCTGGGGGGAGTTTCCTGAATCTACAAGGGTACGGCTCAAAACCCAAGTAAAATCTAGCTTTTAATGCTTAGTTATTATACCTTCAAAAACTTGTTGAAAGCTTTACTAAAGATGGATATGTAGAGTATTCTGCTAAACGTTTAGCTCATGCTTTCTTTTTTTTTGCTTCCAAAGAGTCAGACCTAATCTTTGAACCCTTTGAAGGCCACTCAATGAAAAATTCAGACATTTTAGAGTTTCAACCCAAGAGTGTCATTAGAAGATTAGGTTATTGACATTTTGTGTACTATACCTTTAAGTTTTCTTTCAATCTTTTTTGCTTTTAAAACTTATTAAACTTTACTTTTTCAAACTTTTTTATTTTATATTTTTATCTTTATACCTTTTTAACTTTGCTTTTTTACTTTTAAAAACAACATATAATTTTTTAAAATTATTTCTGACTTTTTTTTTTTAATATTTTGAAAAAAGTTAATGAAAATGAAAAGTTAAAGCAGCACTATGAAGGGTTGACGTGATCTTCAGCACTAGTTCTTCAGGCTTTCTGAATCACTCTTTCACTAAGTTTCTGTCCTGTTCTTGTACGTGACCATTACAACATATTGTTCAGCACTTGCTAAAATAAAAAGAATGAAATTGAACAAGTGGAGGACAAATTTTTTTTAAAGCCCCCAAAAGAAACAAAACTATAATCAGCAGATGAACCAAACAAAGGCCTGAAAAGGGAAGGAGATGCGTCACTTCTCAGCTAGATGACATATTTCCAGCTAATAGCTCTTTGGAAATAACGTTGTTGGTGCGGAAATATTATTTTATGTGTCAAACTATATTATCTTGTTTAAAAAAAAATAGATTCAGTCAAAGAAATGTAGAAAAATTGTGTTTTTGTCAGACTACTGGAAACGATGTCTAAAATTTCAAATGAAAATGGATTCTTTGCTAAGTTTCATGTTATGTCAACAAAACAGTAGTTAATTCCCTGAGTTTAGAAACTTTTTTTTTACACTTAAATGATTCATAGGCAAGAGTTTAGCAACATTAAGAAACCCAATTCTCTGAAAATGTGCACTTGACAGAATTGTGTAAAAAAAAGAATAAACTTGAGAACACCTTTAAAAAGTCTGAAGAAAGTCTGAGATGATGATGAGGGATTTTTCAATGCTTTTGCTCAATGTTTCTACATTTAAACTTTTTTGTTTGTGTCCAGGTGAGCAAAAAGGACAAATCGGAGCCAAAGACGCTGACCATCACTCCCTCAGAGAACACACATTTCAGGGTGATTTCCAGCTCAGAGGCTTTAGATGAATCAAGAATAAAGCAGAACACAAAAGACTCCATTTGCAGCTTAGTGAAACCAGAACCACGAACCATCAAACCTCACCAGTGCAGCTGCAGCTCGCACCCCCCTGAAGCTACCTCACATGATGCAAACATTTCCAAGTCAGTGCTTTCAAACATAAAGTCGAGCAGCTTTTCCTCTCAGCCAAGTCCCAGCAGCGCTGACCTCGATGCAAAAATTGTACACAAACCCAGATGGACGTCTTCACCGCCCAGCAGCTCTGCAGCCTGTGAGAGGAAGAGAGAGGCTGGAGACCCCCCAGCTGTTAGTCCAGATGTAAAAACCTCCTCCAAGACCACAGACCCGCCCATCAAGAGGAAGGGTAACAGCAGTTTGTGTTTATTGTTTAGGTATTTATTTAATCACACAAAGCTAATGTCAAAATTATTCATTAAGAATGAAATCCTAACTAAAGTTAAATTTATTTTTATTGTGTGAAGTCCCTGAAAATGTAAATAAACGGTAAAAACCAAGTATACACAGTTATGTCTCAGTTAAGTGCCGATCACTAGACCCTGTCTGAATGTAAGCTACTGTTTTCGGGAAGGATGTGGTTTCTGTTTGGGCCTGAGTTTACACTTTGTGTCTGGGGCTCCTCTGCTTTCACACACAGAAGTTAAAAAGGAAAAGGAAGTGAAACAACGTGAAGTCAGTAAGTTCTAAGAAGACATTCTGTTTTTTTCTTGTGTGATCAAGTTGTGAGGAAGAGGAGCCAACATCAGGGCCCTGAAGATATTTACTTGGAGGACCTGAGTGCTCTTGAACCTGATGTTGCTGCTCGGTACTTCCCTAAAAGGTAAAACCCTCAGAGAATGGTTTAAGAACTCAACCTTTAAATAAATGAAAATAAATCTGTCAGCAGCTGTTTATACACATTTATGAATGAAGTGCCTGAAACTGTTGCAGTGAGCCGGAGCCCGCTGCTAAGCCCTGGGTGGAGACAGGCCGACACTCCGGATCCCAGTCGCCCCAGTCAGTGGGCAGCGGAGCAGCAGACAGTGGAACCGAGTGTCTGTCAGACTCACCCGGTGACCTGCCTGACGTCACACTGTCGCTGTGTGGAGGTGTGGGTGAGAACTCAGAGATCTCTAAAGGTGATTAATAATGTAACCTGCTGTTTTTACTGTTTCAGTCTTCAAATTAAACTCTTGGAAAGTGTTTAGATCTTTTAGAGTTCTGTGGAAAAGTTATTACCAGTTCATACCAGTTACAGATGGCTCTTTAAATGGCCTCAGTTTGGAGAAATAGTTTTATTCTGAGCAGATTGATGAGCTAATGGCTAGTCCAAGGAGGTTCAGGAACAAAGTGGATTACTGCCACCTTCAGACAAACCTTCACGCTGTTAATTTTACATGACAGGGTTAACTCATCAAAAACAAAAGAAGACATCTCTGCAGGAAGTGCCTCTAGCTGCACAGGAAGTGCTACAGCTGCTTTCCTTTATTTGTGTTTACGTAACTGTGGACTGTGAAGAAAAGGTTTATGAAATAGTGTTCACATAAAACTACTTTAAAACTTTTGAGATTGAAGTTTTAAGATGGCAACAATTCTCTTCGATATTATCTACGCTCCAACTAGCTTGTCAGTCTAGTCAGAATTATTCTCTGTTTATTTAAACTGAGGCTGTTTAAAGTGCCATCTACAGCAGGTTAGATACTAATTGTTCAGAACCTTTTCACAGACTTTTATTTTGAAAGAAAAGGACAGTCCCTTTAAGCTCTTTAATGACAGAATCCATCTCGGCGTTTAGAAATCTGAGCTGTTAAATAAACATTGAGTCAAGCTTTATGCTCTTTTTCTTTCAGAAAAGTTTATGAAGCACATCATCACCTACAATGAATTTGCAGAGAATCCAGCTGTTATCGACAATCCCAACTTAGTGGTCCGAATTGCAAACAGGTGAGTCTTCTTACCAGGTTTTATTCCATAATTTCTGGAACATCTGCAGATGAAAGTCACTTTATTTTACAGATATTATAACTGGACTCTGGCAGCACCGTTGATTCTTAGCATGCAGGCTTTTCAGAAGAACTTACCAAAGGTACTATCTGGTTTTATGTGTTTGGATTGAATATATCTGTATATAATTTACACCTAAATGAGTTGTTTGAATGTCAGGCTACAGAAGAGGCCTGGGTGAAGGAGAGAATGCCCAAAAAATCAGGAAGCTGGTGGTTCTGGAGGAGAAGCAGCACAAAACAGGTGGGAAACTTTGCATTGCAAATGAAGGAATGTGAAGCTCAACTGAACCAGCAGCCACGTCATCCCTGCTTTGCATTGCTTAGTAAAGACTTTTTTTATATATATATATGAGGAACAATTTTTAGAATTTTAGTTCATTAACATTCTTCCTCTCCTCAGTTATCATTGGAGATGAAGTTGGAGAGACAGGAGTCTCTGAGTAGAGACAGCCCTGCCCTCCATCAAGCCCCAGAAACACAGTGAGTCTCTCCCAAAGCTCTGATTTCCTCACAACACTTGACTCACACACCAACATGCCCAGTGTTGGGTAAACATGTCCCACAGAGGACGGATTATCATGTTAGTCATTGAGTCCTGTGACTCATAAACTCATGACTCACAAACTCATTAATAAATATAATAAAAAAAAACACAGACAGATGATGATTAATGGAGACAATAGATTCTAGCTTGATCTCTTTTAGAAAATAATTAACTCCAGTTTTGGAGTAAAAGAGGAGATCAGGACCTGCTGCCCTCTAGTGTCTGTAAGAGACACTGCAGTATCTTTGTCCCTCAACCACAGTGGACTGACTTGTTTTGTTTTGGTCCAAATACGCCGTTTCCTGCTCTTCTTCACACATTATTGTTTCTCCTGCAGGCAAAAAGCCTCAGAGTGGTCCAGCGATGATGAGACTAAAGAGCTAAACGGCGTAGCGTCCGCTCTGACCTCGACTGAGCGCGTGCAGACAGAAGGTTCAGCTTCGTGTCTCTCCTACAGGAAATCTCTGCGCCTGTCATCTGAGCAGATAGTAAGCTGCTTGTTTGATTTACCACAGACTCAAACAGGCTTTATTCTGAGCCACCATGTCTCTGACTGTTTACACGGAAAAACGGGTGTCCTTAGAGAAGCCTTTATTTATTTTGGTCTTTTATTTTGTGTACAAAACAACAGAAAAGTCCTTTCACCAGGAAAATCAAGAGTATTAAGCCAAAAATAATCTTTGTATCGGTGCAAAAAATTGCCTGTGCTGACAATGAAATTGTGTTTAAATAAAGAAACTAAATCATGAATTAAACAAATGTTAAATCCAAACTTTAGTTAACATTTACAGCTTCTGAAGCTTCCAGATGTTCAAAATAAGATGTTTTCTTCTAATAACGATCAAAACCCAGTGATCAGATTAGCTTTAGAGTTTACTGAATAAATACCTTGTTTGTTTAGCTCTTGACCTATAATGGAACTGTATGTTAAATTCAGAGATTTGTTTCACCTTGCTGCTTTGTAATTTAGTATTAATTTGGAGAAAAATCTTTAAATTTATAGACCTGTGTGTGTGTTTGGTTGAAATAATCCAATATTTTTTTCCACTATGCCACAAAGTGAATCTGTATTTGATGTTTTTTGCGTTTTAATGCGTCTCTTCCAGTCTAGCCTGAAGCTGAGAGACGGCCCGAATGACGTCATCTTCAGCATCACCACTCAGTACCAGGGAACGTGTCGCTGCCAGGGCACCATCTACCTGTGGAACTGGGACGACAAGGTCATCATCTCCGACATTGACGGCACCATCACCAAGTATGAGAAATAGACCAACTTCCTCTTTTTTACTAGAAAGTTCACGCCGTTATCCAAAACTAACACTTAAAGAAAAGTTGGCCTGAAATTCTTGACATTTTGTGAAAAGTGACCAGAAGGTTTCAGTTTGACCCTACAGGTTATTGACATCAGATGATTGTTTCTGTTTTTATTAGAAATACATTTGTTTTCACTCATATCTTTGACAGATCAGATGTTTTTGGTCAGATTCTGCCTCAGCTCGGTAAAGACTGGACTCACCGGGGAATAGCAAAGCTTTACAACTCTATCTACGAGTAAGACCCAAAGTCCTGCCTCCGTGATCACATCCTGCAGGTTAATGGAGATGATCTGTAACAGAAAATGTCTGAATGTTGCAGGAATGGCTACAAGTTCTTGTACTGTTCGGCCCGAGCCATCGGCATGGCCAACATGACCCGAGGTTATCTGCACTGGGTTAACGAGAGCGGGACGCTCCTCCCTCAGGGACCCCTCATGCTCTCTCCCAGCAGCCTCTTCTCTGCCTTCCACCGGTAGGAAATCCCTTTGGTTTTCTGATTAACAGCTGGATTTGGAGTCAGAACGCCTGAGATTTATTCCAGGATTTCACTAATGGATGTTTATTGAGACAAGCAGCTGCATCTGCTAGACCCTGAGAAAATGACAGGAGATAAAATGGAAGAAAATGTAAATTATAGTAATTTAGCTTTGTTTAAAAGCTCATACTTGAACAGGACATCAGAATTTATAACAGCTGTAAAAACTGCAGTGCAGCCACCTTAACATCTGCAGCTTTGAGGTACCGCTGTGCATTTCAGCTTCTTACGAAGAACCGCAAGATCACCCAGAAGGTCAGAGGTCAACCCTGTATTCTTTATCCAACTGTTTTTAGAGAAATAATAGAAAAGAAGCCTGAGAAGTTTAAGATCGAATGTCTGACGGACATCAAGAACTTGTTCTACCCAAACACTCACCCCTTCTACGCTGCCTTTGGAAACAGAGACAATGTGAGTATTTGTTGTATTTGGGATCAGATCATATTTTTAATGGAAAGCGACCCTCAAGCACAGCCTTCATTACGTTTTTCCTGTTTTTAGGACGTGTTTGCCTACAAACAAGTAGGTGTGTCCGTGTGTCGAATCTTCACAGTGAATCCTAAAGGGGAGCTGATCCTGGAACAAACCAGAGGCAATAAAACATCGTGAGTAACGACACGTCGCTGCAGCTTTTCTCTCAGACAAATGTCTAATGTTTCCACTGATGCCTTTTATTTTTATTTATTTGGCAGCTACAGCAGGCTGAGCGAGCTGGTGGAGCACGTTTTTCCATTACGAAGCACCCAACAGAACGTGGCCTTCAGCTGCCCTGAGTTCAGCTCCTTCAGCTACTGGAGGGAGCCCATGGCTCAGGTTTGCTTGGAGGAGCTGCTGTAGCTCAGAGGATGCACTGATTTAACCCTTTACAGGCTGCTGGATCAGTTTGTAGCTCTAGTCATTTCTGTAATACAAAAACCCTGCAGAGCAACAGCTGTTGTAACATCTGCGTTACGATACATATGAGAGGAAGTTCCCAAAGCACTTTTTAGCCCCTGGAGGTAGTTACTCTGTAGAAACTGGCCAATGTAAAACTAAATACTATTCATTCTGCTTTTTTTTGGTCTGATTTCATGAAGTCAGTGTGTTATTACCCCTTTAAGGCCTTATATTTATATTCATTTGTGTTTCTGCAAAGTAAAATATTTGCACTGAGAAAGAAAATATGCTGTGATTTGTGTCTAGATTAAGTAATAATATAGATACTGCTGCTATTTGATAAGGAGTTCTATTTTAAAACTATAATTTAGTTAGAATCAAAGTACAGAACTATTTTTGATAATTAAAAAGAGCTTCTGCTGTAAAAACTGCAGGATTTGAATGTTTGTAGTAAACACATTTTTATTAACAACTGTCTAAAACGTATTGCATTCTTTCTATGAAAGTGAAAATCTTGTGTGAACAGAACACATCGTTTTGGTTTTATGAAGTTAATTTTCTCACTTGCTGCTTCGGGTCTTTCTGTAGATTGTTGTGATCTTTCAGGTGATTCTGTGGCGTCAAAACAGGATCAGCTCCACGTCAATAAAAATAACACATTATAAACTCAAAACAATAATAAAAATAAATAACTATAAACCTAAAACTGAAAGCAAAAGAAACAATTTCATAAATGAGAATTTAAAATAAAAAAAACCCAGAAACGTCCAACCTAAGCAGCATCCATATGTTTGTTAAAACTGCTGTTTTGTATTTTCAGATCGTTTGACAGTTTTTCATTTCTCTTCCTCCTTCACTCAGTCCTCAGCTCACCTTTACAGTTCAGCCTTAACGTTATTGATGCTGAGCCTGATTTTACATGGGGGCGGGCTCAGAGCCCATTGGCTACTTAGGAAATGATTGACAGCTGGGTCACAGAGGTTAGGTTTGATGTCATTTCTGCCAGAGTGAAGTCTGATCCTGCCTCTGCTGAAACAGCTAAACAAACACTGGATCTTACAGCAGATCGTCCCCCCCCCCATCCTGAGCGTTTCTGAGCTGATCCTGATTTAACGCTATATGATTCAGTTTAAATGATTCAGGAGGAAATCCAGTTTTCATAAACAGATCAACTGTCAGAACTGTACAAGTATCATTTGCACAGGTGGTGTATTTGATATCTGTAGTATTAATAAATAGTAAAAGTATCTTGTATTGAATGATTGTTTAATAAAAAAAAATGCACTTGAAATTACAATCAGCTTTTTTGAAAACATTTTAGCAACAAGATGTCAGATTGTTGTGAACCAAGCAAAATAATTGCAAAACAAAAATAAAATCAAGGTCATATGAACATATATTAGAACTCATGATGTAAATGATCTCATTATTTGGAGACCTTTTGCTTTGTTTCCTTGTAGATCATCTTTCCCTCTTGATAATTTAGTTGTTTGTACATTAAAGTGTCACAGCAGCTATCGTTTCAGTGGGTCTGAGTACAGAAGGACGGCACTGAAAGACGACAGAATCTGCGGCGAGTCTGAGATGGCGAGTTTCCCAGCGGTCAGCATCAGTCCTGCTCGGTCTCCTCGCCTCATTGAAACAACCAAACTCAGCGACGCTGAGCCGCTGCAGCCACATTGATCATGTGATGGCGAAGCTTCAGCTTCAGACACAAAACCTGCAGAGTCCAGCTGCTGGATGCTGTGATCGGACACCGACAGCACAGCCTCGACCTTCTGGCCTCTCTGGGCTGAGAGCACAGCCATCAACAGGTAGCGACCATCGACTGGAGCAGTGAAGATCCCTGAAACGTAAAGAACTGTTAATGGGCTGTGAGATACCTCCACATTAACTGGATCTGTTTGTTGGTCAAGTGTATTTAAGACGGAAATAAACATGAGATTATAAAGTTCATGTTAATATTCAGACTGTTTAGGGAAAAGTGTAGCCTCTCAATGTTTTTAATTAACAGATTCAGTGCTTGAGCATTAGTTGAATAACTTTTAGAATTGGGCCTTAAAATAAATCAAAGGGTTTCTGAATAGAGTATGAATTAGAGCACACAAAGAAGTGCCACTTCAAAGAAGAAGAAAAAACATGGAGGAAGAGTCCAGATAAAAATTGAAATGTTGACAAAAAGTTTAAATATTTCCAAAATGATAGCAAAAAAAAGTTGAAAGAATAGCTCAAGGAACCTCCTGAAACTGACTTCTGTAGCAGCATCCATCATAGAACTTAACTTCCTTCAGTCCTTCAAAATAAAAGTCTCAATAATACACATGTACCTCAAAACATCTGAAGCTTATAACAATATGTTAAAATATGTAATTTATTTGAGTTTTGATGTGGATGCTATGGAATAAAATTCCATATTTTTTGTAGTTAAGTAAAATCACACCCAAAGTCCTCAGTTATAATAAGAAAAACAGCAAATAGAGTTGGCATCCTCTGGCTTTAGACTTCATTCTGGAAGTAATACTTCAACTTGTTTCCCTCAACATTTGGACCTTACTCTTGAAACTTCCTCCATAGTGTTTTTTCTTTACAGTGGGACTAACATGTCATATTTATCATCCTGCAATAAAAGCCATAATGTGTATTTGTGTGTCAAAATATCTAAAATATTGACAGATTTTTATGAAACACCCAGACAGTGATTATTGGTCACTTTTAGAGTCAACCCCATTCAAAATGGCCACCACATAAATGGTTACAAACACAGTTTCTGTTACCTGTTAGAGGATCGTAATGTCCTCCGTCGTTGACCAGCACCTTGTTGAATCTAATGATGCCCACTTCTCCTTCAAACGGTGGGAGAGTTAAACCAGCTGAGAACGAGGCCTTCTCACCTGAAACAGAACAGAAAACATGAGAGAGCATGCTGAGAACTGATCCAGGTCCTAAATAAGGCATAAACTCTGACCTGACGCTGGAGCAGGTTTCTGTGGTGGAGGACTCAGATCTGTTTAACAAAGAATCACATCGTTTAAACTCAAAAAAGGTAAAATATGAGGCACTAAAAACAGTTTGAGGAACATTTACCAGGAATCAGTGGTGTGCTGGTCTTTAATGAGTCGGTGGATTTAACAGGAGAAGCTACAAATGAAAAAAACAACATTAAATGATGATGAAAAATATTCAGAACTGTGCGAGTTCATGGATCTGGTCTCACCAGGAGCTCCAGCAAAACCCTGGACTGGCATCATGATGCCGTCTGCCCCCTCAGGCAGCTTAGATGAGGTCATTTTTCCTGGAGGGCCGGCCTCTCCTGTTTCTATCACAGGTGGCTGTGAGAGGGACGGGTCTGCTGGGCCGGCAGCCACTCTCAGGACCGTACTGGAAATCTGAGGAGGCCCCACCTCCCCCAGTCTGGCACCAACACCTGAACAGAACACACATGGATCAAGGTCAGAGGTCACTTAAACCAGCTCACCTGTACATACCTGTGGAAGATCTCTACCATCTAAAACCCTCAGTTAAACCAGCAAAACCTAAACCCTAAATCACCTTAAAGAAAACCTAAATAAAGACTGTAATTATCTCTGTTTTATGTGTCATAAATACTCCTACTTAAAACTGTTTTATCAGTAAAAGTATTTTTTAAAGCTTAAACTTTGACATGTGAAATAAATCTGCGGGTTAGAGTGTTCAATAGTCACATTTCATCACAGCTCAAATTACAGACTTCCTTCACTGAAATTGTATCCTGTCATTCACAGTGTGTTATCAGGAGTTTGGCTGTGGACAAAAAATACCCTTAAGACAACGTCTACCTTTGGGATTTGGTCTTGTAAATGAATCTGTATAGGCTAATTAGTCTTTAAATTGACGATTTTATATTTAAATTCGTACAACTGCTGCAAGAAATCCTGGATTCAGATCCCGGACAAGCCCCAATTTATTTCTATGAGCTGCCAACATTAAATGGAAGCATAAGCAGTTCATATTTTGATTTTTTTCTCAATGTAATAGGAAGAAGTGTTTATTTTGCACTTTGTTAAGCACCATTGTCTTTGATCAGAAACACCTAAAGTTGAAATGTCTCCTCAGCCTTCATTGTTTTCTACTGGAGCGGTTCATCACTCATTCAAAGAAATCAGCTGTGTTCAAGCAGGGAGAGATCGGAAAAAAGCAGAAATCATGAGCTAAAAACACTCCGGCGCTAGCATAACAGCTAGCCACTTTGGGTTACAAACACGGTATTCTGGACACAAGCAGCAGATGGAGCTGAGTGACTTTTCATTAACCCTGTAAAGGGTCATATTAGCACATACTGGCTCAAAAAAAAGATTTAAAAATATGAAAAAGTTACATAGTGTGCCTTTCACTTTCTGGTGTCCTTTTTGCTTCTGGTGACGTTTTATTAATTGCATACAAAAAACAAAGTTTTGAACAGAATGAGCACATTCTCCAGTCAGGTGACTAAATCAACTATAAACTACACACATAATCAGTGAGTTATCAATCAATCATCAAGTCGTATTAATCAGTCTTATTGCAGGTTTGACAGTATTACTTTTGAGGGATCACAATAACAACAAATTCAATCAAGTTAAAACAGCAGCTGGTTTAATGTGAATTGTATCACGTTAATTTGCAGGAAAATACAAAATATTTTAAAAAGGCACAGTACGAGTTGCTATATTTACAATTGGCCCTCATTTTGAGGTTTTGTGAGGTTTAGTAACTACAAAGTACTGTTGTATTCACACATTTTGCCCCAAAACAGACATAAACAACTCCAAAAGTGGTAATTACTGCTACAGTGAGTGTATCCAGGCCCACATTCTACTATGATGACAACAAGCTGCAGCTTCCAGGAGTCAAATATGGAGCCAAGAACAGCCGGCTAGATTTCTTCTGCCTCCAGAAACGAGTCAATCACCACCGACCTCATGAACGCTGAAAGAGCCGGCAGGTGGACATGTCTTTGAATTCAGGTCTTTCATCTCCTATCTAAGAGGCTCTTTGAGTAACAGGTCACATGGGGAGTGTTTAAAGTCATGTCGAGGGTTTCAGGGTCAGGACTGGAGAGATGAAAACTAAAGGTACCACATGGTGTTGTAGTCGAGACCCTCCAACTAGAGACTGAGTCAACACTAAGACCGAAGGGGTTTGAGACCAAGATGTGAGACCATTTTGTGTTTTAGATAAGGAAATCGTTTCACTGATAACTTAGATGACATTTCTGCAGCAGATTTCTTTTTCCCTTGTCTTCTCAATTCATGTGGCATTAAAAAGCATTAACATTTCTAAAGTAAAAAAAAACCTTATTGGTTGCATAACTGCAGTCAGGAGTTTCACTTTCAGTTGTAGTAAAAATAGAGGATGCTGCTTTTGCAGCTGTAGTCTTGATTGATCATGAGAAAAAACCCTGAGTCCAACATGTCAAAGACAGAGCCAAGACTGAGTTAAAATGTGGTCATTATGAGACGAGACCAGCACCTTGAAAATGTGGTCTTGAAATCCGTATCGAAACCAAGACTGATCTTGAGTATTACAACACTAGTTAGTACCAAGTCTGTATACAGGTTGTTTTTATAGTTTGACACAAGGTTTCCTTTTAATCTTTGCCATAATGTTTTTGCATTTGTGTGTGTTTGTGCATGTGTTAGCAAACTATCTTGAATTATCTTAGAAAGTCTTCAATGGATGAACGTCAAAAACTAATTGGTGTCAACCTGAAGCAAGATGGCCGTCACTGCTAATTGACATTGGACACAAGAGGTACTGTAACCCAGTCAGCTGAGCTAAATTGTGGTGTCGTGGTAGCTTAGCGTCACACATTTAGAGAGCTTGCAGATCGTAAGGGATCTTTGTTTTAAACCTTCCCCTTAGGGCAACCATTTGATATTAGATTTAACCCTGTTAGCAAAATATCTCATGAAATGCTGGACGGACTTACAGTAGGTGAGACTTTCAGAAAGTAATAGCTTGATGTTCATCTACAGCAGATTACCTTTAGAAGTCAACCGCATTCAAGATGTCTGCCACAGCTAATCAACATTAGAAAACACAAAAATACCTACAACTCAGTCGATTTGACAGAAATTGAGCTAAAATTTGACACGTTAGCAGCTGAGAGTCAAATACTCTGAATGCTGAAGAACTTTTTTTTCATTTTTTGAGCGGACAAGATTAGACCAAAACAACATTTCTCAACTTAAGATGATCTTAAAACCGTTGAACCCTAGACCTTTACTTTAGGTGTCAGTTGACTTGGTTGACGTATTGTTCATGTTGTGATTCTCTTTAAAGGACCACTGACAGACCCGTCAACTCCCCGACAACAAAAGATAATCTGAACCTGTTATTATGGGCTTGAAGAGAAAATCACAGCCCACATTGGGAGTCTAAGTGATCATCTTGAAACGATTGGATTCCCGAGAACTGAATCCTGGACTTTATCAACAAATCTCCCCCCTGGCTTATTGTCACTGTGGTCTACAGAGATAAAACCTCTTAAACTTTGCTACCGTGGGAGGGAAACCAGCACATAAAAGGCATACCAGCAGCATACCAACACATGTTAGCTGGTCGTTTCACCTCAGGGAAAAGGGTCATTTAGAAGAGGAGCCTGTTAAAGTCGGTGCAGGCTGGAGACCAATGTGTCGCTGTCAGTGTGCACACTGGTCTCCTCATATAAAGCGAGGTATGTGCTGTCTTTGATCTAAACGATTCAGCTGTGATTTCAGTCTCGGTGCCACGAGGATAAAAGAGGCAAACACAGGATGTGTTTCTGCATACGTCCTGATGAGAGAGGTGAGCTGTAAACAAATACAGCTGGATCTCTGGATGAGCGTTCATCCAGCAAGGCAGGATGGGAAATCCTCAGCGTTGTTGTTAGTCATTTACCCACCAGCAGTTCCTGATTACAACACAAAAACTGCCACTTTCTACGTTACAAATCACCTTGTAATGACTGAGTGGCAGAGCGTCGACTGTATGAGTCACCAGAACACAACGAACTCACACATTTGATTTAAGAATCCATGAAGTCAGCAGCAGAATTTAGTGTTTGAAAGGGATCTCAGGAGAAAAGAGAGAAAGAGATAAATTTCCTCAACTTCCCATAAACAACAGAACACCTCCTCGGTTTGGATAAACAGGCTCTAAATAAGCAGCAGCAGACAGACTTTATTGTCCTTCAGGGCCGTCTGCTGGGTCTAGGTTTGTTTTTGGTTTGGGGGGTTATCACGTTTGACCACTGAAGAGAGCGAGTCCGATTTATCGCACAAAGGTCGCTGACCTACGCGTCTAAACACTTAATGACGTCAGAGGCAGGAAAACATGATTCCTTATCTGTATAGGTTTCATATTAGAACTAAACAACAGCGGATCCAAGACTAAATCGTTTTCTAATGAATTAAGAGGATAAATACACACTGACTTAAACAGAGAAGGGATTTTCCTCCTAAAGTCTTCACAGCCTTAAGGCTACATTTAGATGAATGGTTTAAAAAAGCTGCAGGAATTTTATCACAATTCTTGTTTGCTAAAAAACAAACATTTGCATAACAAAGTTATCACGAACCAGCAAATATAAGGTCAAAACAGCTTAAAATTCTCTCAGAATAAATACAAATAAAGTCACATTTAGTCCACAGAAGCAGGACAAATCTAACAGGAATATAAAGAGTGAATACATCAACAGGTTGGTTGTACAGAAATTACTGGCATAGCAAAAAAAAAAAAAAAGCTAGTGAGACAGCAAAACCACAACTTGGTGTTTCATAGATTTAACATCAAGAATATCAGGAAAACATTCCATAACCCAATGCAAAATGATAATACAAGACATGTATATTTGGTGGAGTATACTGTATTTCATGGAGGACTTTTCACTGGTTGTGTGTAAGCTGATGGTTTTATTGTTTTACTGTGTGCTTTTATACTGTTATTTTTTTACTTGTTACATTTACTGAGTTTTATAGTGATTCTGAGTGCTTTTATGATATTGTTTTTAACTTGTTACCTTTATTGTGTTTTAATGTGAATTCATATTGTATGGTGACCTTGGGTGTCAGAAAGGCGCCTAAAATAAAAAGTATTATTATGCTAGCAAAAATGACAGAATCATAATTTTCAAGTTAATCAGATACGTTAAAAAAAGATGTCTTTAATTATACTGTAGCTCCTAAAGATCAATCTGAATTGGCCAATACCGATTCCAATCAAATTTGAAACAAAAATGCAGATTCAGCATTTATTTCATGGTCTCATGGCACAAATGTTGGTAACATTTTGAACAGAATCTCAACCATAAGGTCATTTTGGGGTTTTGAAAATTAAACAGGAAGTGTAAACACAATCTGATTGTAGGAGATTATAAAATGAGTACAAGTTCACTAAAAAGTCTGTGAGGTCTATTGTCAATAAAAACGTTAACCTGGAAATATCTATTCACCTAGAGACGATTATCGGTGGATCTACTGGGATGGCACAGGGTGGCAGCTGCCACCTTAAAAGAAAGCTTTGCCACCCCTGCTGCCAGTTCAGCCAGCATAGATAAATAATATTCTCGTATATGGTGTCACCCCAGAAAAATGACTGCCCCTCTCTTGCCACCCCATAAACATTTCTCTAGATCCGCCACAGCTGTCCTGTATTTATAGAGCTCTTTCTAGAGTGTTCTACACTCCCCAAAGCGCTGTACAACACAACAGTCATTCACCCATTCACACACACATTCACACACTGGGAAACCTTTTCTTGATTTAAACCATAAGATTTAAAAACTTTCCCCCATCTCTATTAACCCTTCAATGCCTAACACTTAAAATAATAATCAGGAAACTTACTATTTAAAAAAATTACTACTTGTTGGCTAATGCTATTTTAAAAATCACTACATATTCAATTACATTTCCTTGTGTAATTATAGAACAAGACAGCAGTAATAAAATTGGAACTTGTCACATGCAGTGCTTAGATTCTCCACCAGGGGGCTGAGAAAACTACTAATATTGTTAAAGTGGTAGAGGTCTGATAAACCTAGAAATTGCAATAAAATATATCACATATAAAAATTAAGGTATATAAACGGATCAATTCAGGTAAATGCATCAAAGGGCGTCACATCACAGGACGACAAAAAAATAAAAAATAAAACATGAATACAAGTAGGAGGAATTAACTTCTACCTGATCTGGTTACATTTTACTTACTAAAGCAAAACAGGCAGAAAGCCCCATGGACAAATAAAAACTAAAAACAGCTGCAGAAAAGACAAAGCACCAAACAGTCTTTGTTTGTCCATAACAAACTGAACCATATCCAGTCAACAAAGTATTAAAAATTTACTTTTTTTCATACGAAATCCTTAATTTTCTTCCTACACGAGAGCCCCAGAAAAAAAAGCTCCAATATCCACAATTTGATGTGTTTTTGTGTAAGCATCCAATACTTTAAAAAACCATGAAAGTGTCTAAACATCTCCTGAATTAACAGTATTTCTTTCATGACTTACAAGCTGTAATAAATATCTCCAACAATCACACAGTCTGAGGACCCAAAGTGACAGCTCCTTCCATCCTGTTTCCAACCCTCTCCTTTAAGATTAACAGCCAGGGTGACATCATTCATAAACACACTCACGAATGGCCTTTGGGACTTCATTTCACAGAGTTTGTTTCAACAGAAAAAGAAACCGCAGAGGTTTGAATGTGTGAGAAAACTGCAGATGGAACTAAAGAGAAAGAAAATATTAAAATCTAATGGATGAGAAATAAAGATGCTGGTAAAAAAAAAAAAGTTCATCCAGTAGCACCTAATCAAAGCTGCTGGCTCCGAGAGGAGAAGCACTTCATGAGCGGGAACCCGAGATAAGCTGATCACAGCGTGACCTCCGAGCAGCGTTTTCCAGTCTCCTCAGATAAACTTGGAGGGAGATTTAAAAAAAAGAAAAGGTCAAGTTTTCAGGCAAAGTCAAATACCTCAGTGAGGCATCTGGATCACAATCTTATTGGTTGAATGACATAATTCAAAAAGCCACAGGGTGGAGTGACAACATCTCTTAGTCATCACACGCTCAGTTTTTGGCAAAAATGGGAAAACTGGGATGCAAAAAAATAAAAGCAGCTCTAAGTTGAACCAGGACAACCCCCCTCCCCCTAAATCTCTTCTGGTTCCAGACTACACGGCAGGCTGCATCACCTGCCAATAAAAAAACAGGGACTGAAGCTGCTCCCAAAGGAAGAGCTCTGGCTCGTAAACAGCATGGGAGTGCTTCTAGTTCACATTTACAACTGTCCAGTTCAGCCTCATAGGTACCATTAAAACATAGAGTCAGACTAAAAATATGCAACATATGAACTGATATAAACATCTATTGATGCAAACATGTAACGAAGCCAAGCGTTCAAAAAAAAAAAAAAAAGAGTCCAGCATGAAAGACAGAAAGGAACTTCAGGCTAAATCACCAGTTTGCACAAACTGCAACTAAGCCATAAAGTCCCAGAAAATAGAGGCGTTTCACAGAATATGTCTTGCACCAATATTTCCCAATTTTTGGTGCAATCACAGTAAAAAATATTTAAAAAGTGGAATGCTCCTTCTGGGTTGGGATTGAACTTTTGCCTCAAGCGAGGGGATTCAAGTATCTTAGTGTTTTATTCACAAGTGATGACGGACCAACGGACCGGGAACTTAATGAGGGCTTTGTTCCGGTCTGTCGTGGTGCAGGAGGAGCTGAGCCCAAAGGCAGTTTGCTGGTGGATGAAGTGCCTTCTTTAAACGTGAAGCTAAAATATCCCGTTTACAGACATGAACTGTGTAAATCAACAAAAGTAAATCATAGATTAAATTATCTGAGGTGTATTTTCAGTACTTAGAAAAATGTCCCATTACCTGGAGGGGGTGGGGCTTAAAAGGTGGTTTTAGCTCTCATGAGATTTGGATCATGACTGAAAGAGAAGCGGCTGAAATGAGCGTTCTCCATGGGTGGCTGGGTTTAGCCTATAGGGTGAGGAGCTCCATTAGAGAAGAGACGCTGCTCCTTCTCCTCATCGATAAAAAAATCAGCTGAGGTGGACATCTGACTAAGAGGAGACCCGGAGGCAGACCCAGAGACCACTAAAGGAATTATATGTCCGCTTTGGTTTGGGAACACCATGGGATTCCACAGGATGAGCTGGACATATCGTACATTTGGATGTTGCGGACAGTAAAAAAACTTTCCATATCTTCTGAATTTTTGCAGCTCTGCAGATTTGCTGGTGTCTGATTGGACCAAACGAGCTCACCAGTAAAGAGAGGACGTGTTCATTTTTTTTAACAGGAAATGTGTGGATTTGGGAGATGCAAATAACACAAACTGCACTCCTAAAACTATTTAATAGAAGCAATAAGTGAAGCACTGTAAATAGCTCCATAATAACTAGTTAGCATCCTGCAGCAACAGGAAGCACATGGCTAATTAACATATTAAATGACCCAAAAACTAAATCTACAGCTTCATATACTCTGTTTAAAATGTTACCACGAAACATCATTCATTACAATTAGCTTCTTTGCAATTACTTACAGTGATAAGTTGTACCAGAAACGTCAAATAACCTGTGAAATCTTTGACCAAAACATAAAGTTTTAAGGGCAAACACACTCGGATGCACAAATAAGTCCGCAGAGCCATACTTCTTAATGCCAAGGCATTGCTCAACACAAGTGGGGTCTATTAAACCAAACATGTGTCTTCAATCAAGTCTGCTTGTTTTAAATGAGAACATGGTTTAAGAGTATCCAACTTCCCCTCGCTCTCACTCTGAAACACCAGCCAACAGCTGAGCCTCTCAGCAGCTCAGCCAGATACAAGAACGGGCAGCGGCTAAAAACAGCTATCAAACGTTGGGTTTATTTGCTGCTAAAATGTTTAGGTGGTAAATGTAGTCAGATAAATGGTTTTAGTGGAACTCAAGATTATTTAACCATAAATAGAGCTGTTAGTGCGGAGGACTTACCTTCATTCCCAGGAGAGTTCATTAGGACCTGAAGGTCTCTGGCTACGTTTAAAACGTGGTTCTGGAGAGTCTGACATGTTCCCTTCAGTCCACCAATATCTTGAACCTGAGCTCTGACTGTCCTGTTCAGCTGGTTTACACAAGTCCACAGACTGGTGACGTGCTTGTTCAGCCCCTCTTTGATCCTCAGGAGGCTGCTGGAGATGGGGTCCAGCTTGCTGCACAGAGACTCTACGTTAACGATCCGGCTGTCCAAGTTGGAGATCTCTGTCCCTACGTCTTGCTTCGTTTCTCTGCAGCGGTCTGCCTCAGATCTCACGTCCTTGCTGAGCTCATCTAGGCGCTGTCTCAGCTCCTGATACTCGGTTCTGTAGAGCTTCAAAAGGTCTCGAGCTTCCTGCTCAGCTCCTGTTTTCTCTTGAGCCCAGGAGGAGTTAAGGCTCTTCGGTGTTTGAGAGTGCTGGTGGACGATATCTGATACAGAGTCTTCCACTCTTCCTAGGCGGTCTTTAAGGTTGCTTAGCTCATTGTTTATGTTCTCAATGCTGCTGCTGTGGTTGAGAAACTGACCCTTCATGGGTTCAACATCACTCATCTGAATATTTAGATTCATCTCCATGGTATCTACAGCGGATTTACATCTATCTAAGTCATTCTGGAGGTTTTCTAAAGAGGTCCAATCAGCTCTGGAGTCTTGTCTTTGGTCCAGAGTTTGAACAGATGCTTTTCTACCATCAGATGGAGACGCGACGCCTTTATCAGCCAACAGGTTTGTGAGTTTGTCTTCCATGGAGGCCAGCTTTTCCTCCAGAATCTTCTTCAGGTCTTTGACGACCTCTTCCTGTTCGCGTCTGAGGCTCTCCTCCACAGAGTGGCACCGCGCCGTCAGTGACCTCTCCGATGAGTTCAGATGGGTTTCAAGGCTCTCCATACGAGCCAGAACAGAGTCCGATCCTCCAGAGTCTGCCCTCTCCAGGTCAGACACTTTGGTCCTCAGATCCTGGATTTCCTTTAGGAGGTCCCCTTCTTTAGAGTCCATGAGCTCAGCCAGGCTGAGGTAGTTGGCCTCCTGTCCTTCGCACTGATCCTGAACTGAGAGGATTTTATAATCACAGGAATTCTTCAGGTCTGCCATCTTGATGTCCATCCCTTCCATCAGCTCCTCTCTCAAAGACCTGATCTGACTGTCTAAGTACGCTCGCAGGTCTACATCACCGGCCGGAGACGCAGGGGGGAGTGTGGACAGAGGGGGGTGAGGACCCTCTATCAGCAGGCGGATTTGTCCATCGTGGTGGTTTACTCGACCCAACAGGTCATCCAAGGTGTTGCTCTTGGAGTCTAGATCATCCACGACCTGGTTTATCCTGTTCATGACCTCATCCATCTGTATCATCGGGTGGTCAAAGGAGAAGTCCTGCACCTGAATGGTTTCGGTTTGAGCTCCCCGTGCGCCGGCAGGCTGTTTCAGCTCATTCATCAGCGTAACCAGCATCTTGCTGGCGTCCTCCTGGAAGTCCAGCCTCAGACTGGAGGCCATGTCCGTCATTCTCGCCTGCATGTCGAGGACCATCTGGGACAGGCGCTGCACCTCCTCCTCCAGGTGTTGTTCTCTTTCAGGTCCTCCGTGACCCTCTCGCGCCCTGTCACCCGTCAGACCTCTGACCTGCCCCTCCCCTCCTACATAGTTTATCTGGTGCTCTGTCCTCTGATTAGGGGCTAGAAAAAACACAAAAATCACACATAAACGCTTTTATTTAAAGGATTTCAAGCTTCAACTCTAATTTCACACGTTTTATTAATTTATGTCCTTCCTGCTGACCTTGTGGATTTGGTAGATGCCTGGTAGCAGAGGAGACATGGGGCAAACGCTCTGCTTGGACTAACTTCATGTCCTTGACCTCCATGCAGTCGTAGCCCTGGTACCCCGGGCAGCACCTCCACTCCAGCTCTGTTACAATCTTGTAGGCAATCTTGTACGTGGGCCTAAAATGTGTTTGGTATCTAGAAACAATAATTAAAAGTTAATATGGGAACAAATCTCTCTGGACCTGGGGAAAGATTTCCTACACATTAATGATGTGACATTTTGCAAAAGTCTTCATGAATCCAGTATTTCATTTACATTTACGGTGCAGAACAGGACATGATGTGTTGCTTTTTGAGATCTTTTAGCTTACCGGTACTTTATGTCAGACTGGTTTGTTTGACGTGATTTCTTAATTCTACCGTTCTGGTAGTAATCAGGCCTGGGTGTGGCTGGTGGAAATGAACTGACTTTTCCAATTAATGTGGTAATCACAATGAATAAATTAACAAAGAAGAGAATTACTTTTCCACATAGGATCAGGTTGGTTTGGTTAGCTTTTTTCCTTTAATAAATGAAATCATCATTTGAAAACCGCGTTTCATATTTACTCAGGTTATCTTGTCTGATAATGAAATTTACTCATTTGGAACATTAATTGTGACGAGTCAGCAAAAACAGAAGAACTTTGTGACGGGGAATACTTTTTCACAGCACTGTAGCACAAACAGCCATTTTGTAGTAATGTGGGATTTATTATTATATGCCGTCAAAGTTTTTCTTTGAATATTTGCAGTTTTTTTTGTCTTTATCCCATGATTATACAGCATACTACACACTGACTTGCATAAAAGATAGAATAAATTATATACAGTTATAAATAAATATAATCATTTTTTGCCTTGATGATTACTGTTGAGAGGTAAAACACATTATTCTGAAAACTGTTGGACACTGGATTGAAAATGAATTTGAAAAAATCCTAAGAAAAACTTTAAAAAGTTTGAAAAGGTTTGAAAATCACTGATCAATACGACCTTAAAAGATTACAACCAATTACAAGGGAAATTAGGGGAAACTCTGACACAATGCACTATAGATGTGATTTAATTCTCCATCAGGTGAGTTTATCATCAAATAAACAAACAAACAAAGAGATGAAGTCACATTAAATGACCTCATAACAGACCCCTTAATATAATAACCACGAGATCATAAACTAAATATGATTTTCTGTTTTTGATCATTCCAGTGAAGTAATCCAAACACTGGAAACACAGAGGTAAAGAAGTAATATGATATAAATAAATGAGCTCACAACAACCAAAACGCTCCAATAAACAACAGCTGGGGACTTTTAACCAGTTGTTGAGTTTTAATACACCGGTGCTGTTCTATATTACAGACTAAATAACAGAATACCCTCCCTCCACCTTTAACTTACATCACTTGTTGCGCACAGTTTGGCCGCTCCGGTGGACACGGTAAGAACTCCGGCTGCGCAAAACTCTCCGAGCCTCCCACGACGGCGCAGCTCACGTTCTTGTGCACGACATACGCGCACCAGTTCCTGTAGAAAACAATAGTAAGTTAGTTCCTCCGTTTTGTTTAGGAACCAGAAACGCGCTGGATGAACTCACTTGTTCCTTTGACGCGTTTCGGCGCCAGAATGCGCGCTCCCCTGAAACATGCCGTACTGGAAAGGTGTCCCGCTGATGAGAGGGAAAGTGACTAAAAAGTGAAGGAGCTCCGGTCCAAGCCTCATGGCTGGAGGTTTAGGGGTCCGGCAGCGAATTTCAGACTGGGATCAGTAGTGAAAGTCTGCGGTGAGTCAAAGCTGTGCGGCTGTTCCGCCTCTGCGGTGCGCAAAAGTCACCAAACTCCCTCCACTCTCATCATGTGACGTTCAGGACCCCCTCAAACACACACCCCTCCCCTCACACACACACACACACACACACACACACACACATTTTATTCTCAAAGCTTTCTTTTTTGCGCACAACCAACCTGTGAATTTAGATGATTTTTCAAGTAAAAATGTTTTACCTGAAGGATTTTTAAAAGTTTGTTTTATTAAATCAGAAGCCCTTTTCTGCCACCTCAAAAAGTATACATGTATAAGTTATCATTATGATATCCTAAGTCATACATTTTGACTTAGTAGTATATTAAATAAAAAATCTAAGTCATAATTATGAGATATACTGAGTCATATTATTTATAAATGTACACTGTCAGAAATGAAAGGACAAGAATTGTACCTTTTTTGTCACTGGGGTGGTACCCTCAAAAGTACAGTTTTGTACCTTTAACTGCAGGGTTGTAACCTAAGGGGTACAAATATGTACCCCTTAGGATACATATTTGTACCTTTTAGGGGAACAAATTTTTACCCAAGGTACATATTTGACTAGTAAAAGGTACAAACTACAAAGGTAAAAATTTGTACCCCCAGTTAAGGTACAAAATTGTACCTTTTGAGGATACCATTTTGAACCGTAACTGGGGGTACAAATTTTTACCCTTGTAGTTTGTACCTTTTACTAGTCACACCTGTACCTTAGAGTACAAATTTGTACCCCTTAGGGGACACATATGTACCCTAAGGAGTATAAATATGTACCCTAAAAGGTACATATTTGTTCCCCTTAGGATATAACCCCCAGTTAAAGGTACAAAACTGTACTTTTGAGGGTACCACCTCAGTGACAAAAAAAAGGTACAATTCTTGTCCTTTATTTCTGACAGTGTAGTTTTCATGTGTCTCTTTATTTAATTGTTCTCCTGGTTTCATGTTTTAAGGAGCTTCCTCAGCTGACCTGTTTAAAGACATTTTTATTCTCTTATTGATGGTAAATAGGGTCTCTAGCTTGTACTTTTTACTTCTTAATGGTTGCATTTTGTTTCTAGACTTATCTGAATATTTCATTGCTAGTTGATTTGATGCGTGTTAGTTTTGTTTTGATCTAAAGCACCATGACTGTGATTTGTAATGTAGGTTTAACCTAAATGACTGTTTTCAAGCATTGACACTGATTTTAGTTCAGTTTAGGATGATGAGGGTTGGAGATCATGACTTCATGACCCAGAGAGGATTGTGGGAACACATTCCTCTGAGACATAATCATTCTTTTAAAAACCTTTCAAAAGGGAAGATTGGTCATTATTATGGGATCCACAGTCATAATTATGACTTACACAGTATACACTATTTAACATCAAAGTGGCAGAAACAGACATATGATCACAGCCAAACACATTTTAGAAATATCTGTTTATTATGAACAACAACAAAAGGCTATCATGTTCTGACTGCTTTAAAACATAAAAAAGACAAATATTAAAAAGAAAACAGACATAAAATATCAAAGGGGTGATTCTTATTACCTGTCACCTTTCATGTCTGACAATCTGACTGATGTGGAGACATGATGGAGTTATTATTATTAGTTAATGATCCTCAACATACTAAACCTGATTAAATATCTGTGGAACAGCTGATCCTATTAGACAGACTCTTGTTTTTAAATCTAATCTGTTTACAGTACTATGATAAAGTATTTACCCACTACAGGTTTATTCACACCTAAATGTTGTAGATCAGCAAACAAAAGTCAGTATCAAAAATAAGCTCACTTTATTAATACATTTATAAATTAACTTGAAGACATTTAAAACCTGATCACACTCTTTGCTTTTTGACAGTGGAGGATCTAAAAGGAACGTTTATCTCAGGGTTTCTGTCTTGCTCTTTTAGTCCTGATGGTTCTCCAGAGTTCTCAGGACCTGGTTTATCTGGTCTATCTGATGCTGCAGGATAAACACAGAACAATTAGAACAACAAATATGTGAGAGAGGAAGGTCTCCTTCAGCTTTATTTCTTTATGTCTGTTCCCTTTGAAGCATTTTGGGTGACTTTCTTCTCATTAGGTGATCATTTGAATTATTTTCTGCTTTTTCTTGTTGGTGTTGTTTGTTTCATGAGTTCTATTGATGAATGGTTGTGGATGTTTGTTGTTTCTGTGGCAGACTGAGCCATGGACCCATGTTTCCAGACTGTTTGGGCTGAGAACATGTTTCATGTTGCTTCTAGATGAGAAGAACACTGTGGAGCTGAACGCCCCTATGGAAAAGTACATTTGCCGTAGGATGAAAGACATTCTTTATATTACATTTCTTTGACTGAGAAACCATTGGACAGCTGTTTTGAAGAGCCAAACTATTATATTATAAATTGGCTTGCCATATATTTTACTACAGGGTTTTATAGGGATACATTTTTCTGACTGACACCTATTTCTACAGCAACATACATTTATTTGTTTCTATATCTATGGCTAAACAGGCGAAGCAGCATTAACATATGTGCTCTTGCATTCAGCGTCTTCATGTAGCTGAGCTGGAAAAGTTATTAGTCTTTAGAAGTTTAATGAAAAACCTTTCATTTTCCATCTTTTTTTCATAATTTTTCTGCAAAACATGCAACTTCTGTTTACATCCAGAGAGCTGGCACACAACAGGATGCTGGAGCAGACTACTATTAAATATAATAAACGTCACAAAGGGGAGGAAATCCATTCTGTCATTTAGTTAGGCATTTTATGAGGCCCCTGGTGTCTAAGTGAATTTTTTTAAATGGTTAGTCTGCTCTAACAAAGTGAAAAAGCATGATCAGTTTTAGCAGAATCTAAAGCAATAAAAAATAAAGGTTGTCACCTATTTGTTCCATCAGTGTGTGTTAGTGTTGGGGAAGTGGCGATCCAAACACTGGTAGTCTGTCAATGGGCGGGGCTTTGTTTAGTGCACCTCCAAATTTCCCCTTGGCGCTGACCCGGTCCCCCTGTCGGGTCAGTATGGTGGGACACTGGATCCCGTTCTCCACAACCTGTAAGCACCGAGTCATTTAGAGGAGGAACAGTCTCGGTCCGGTTGGTCCGGCAGCAGGAGTCACTCACCGCCTTCCTGTAGTTGGCTGCAGATTCCAGGGCATCCATCAGAATAGTGTTTCCAAGGAGGTTTTTAAAAACTGGAACAAAAACATGAGAAGGAAACTTCCAGATACAAAAGGGATTCATTTAAACACATTATTGACAGAAAACGACAAATAAAAGTCATTTTATTCTGCTGAAAGAGGCCTTTATTCCACTCCAGTGACAGAACCCCCTCCCCCAGCGTGAGTGTGGATTCCAGGTGGAAACATTTACCCAAAACCCTCTTGCAGTAGCCGGGGGGGCATGAAGGAGACCAGGACACGTTAGAGAGCCACAAAGACTCTGGGCTCCAAACAGGAACCAAACAACCCAACTCACCCTTTTCACAGCTCTGCTGTTCATGAGGGTAAATCAGCAGGTCCTTGGCGTAGATCGGGTTCCCAGGAGGATCAAAACGGTTGTGTCCATCTCTGATGTGTGGCAGCGGTCTGCAAACAGCTCAAACATTTTATTACAAGGTTTCAATAAAAATGGAAAAATTACATCATCCAAGCATCCTTAGCAACTTTATACAGAACAAAACAAGCATTCTGAAAGTTAACATCAAAATGTTAACGATGACCACTTAAAAACTTCACTGGATCAATGCTGCAACTAAAGATCATCATCAGTATAATTAACATGTGTAGTAATTAGTCAACTCTTTCATTGTTTTCAAATCTTATAAACAACAGTTTGAAACTCAAAGATTGTAATCAATATTAAACCCTTTCACATTTAGGAAGAAACATTTGTAGATTTTAGTCCAAAAACATAATATTTAAAGACTTCTTAGTTTTTAAAACTTCAGTTGCTTTGTGATTAAAGTTGGATAAACGAACTTGTCAAACGTGATGGCGTCTTCTTTCATCTTTTTATTGCTAGATACCATTTGTCTGATTACATGAGAATTTTACACAACAATATCAAACAAACCTTAAATAATTTTACTAATAAATACAAAAAGCAAAGGTTATTTAGTCTACTCCACTCCTCAGAAAGAATTATTATTTAGAATCAGCCTCTGCCCCAATAAGGACAAGTGATAAAATGTAATTGTTTTCTGAGAAACTACAAAACAAAACAAAAATGATGTCATTGTTTTGACACATATAACATACAGGAGAAATAAAAAGTAAAATATATCCTATACAAATATTTAAACCTCAAAATGAATTTTATGGACACTGAACAGAACAGTGACATGGTGCAGAATCTTCATGTCATTTGGAACTTTGTCTCCCCCTCTTGGTATCAAGACCAATTACACAAACAATAATGATGACTACATAATACTACTACTACTACTAATAATAATAAAATTTAAATTAGAGAAAAAACATTTTCAGATTTTACTCGCAGGTCTCAAAAATTTGGTTTATTAACCAAAAATTGCTACATTTAGTCATTCAAGGTTAATGGTTGAAAATTAAATAAGATGAAAAGCAAATAGCCTGGCTAGAAGACAGACCGTGTACTATATTTAGACTTTTCTATTTTTAAATGATATTAATTTATCAAATCTATCTCTCATATTGGTAAAAATCTGAACATAATTTTTAAAGTGCTTATCTGAATCAACCAAAGTTCACTGTTGAATTTAAGAGTCACCTAAATCACCCTGTAAAAGGCTGGCAGGCAGAACTTTGGACGCCCCTGCCTTAATGCCTAAAATGCAGTCGATCTCACACAAGATCTTGAGGTTTATTTAACAGATGCATATCATTAATAAGTCACTGTACCTCTCTCTCTGTTGCATCAATATGATGACCTGCTGAAGGCCCCGAGTCTCGTCGTTTTGGTGATGACACAGTCCATGTCACCTCCCATGTGCCAGGAGAGGAGAGGACCCTCGCAGCATCATCATCTGAAGCATGGGCCAGATGGCCAACCTACCACCAAAAACACAGTGTTTACACCCAAGCCTCCTCAATCAAAACAAACTGTGTGGATTTTAGAATCACTCTCACCGTTCCAAGAATATCCGGCCCGCTGAAGTTATTAGGGATGGTGCAGACTCTCCTGGGCATTTCAACTTCAGCTTTCTTCTCTTTTAGCCATTTCTCAACATCTGACACCTACAAAGATTAGGAATCCCAGTTTAAGAAAAATACATGAAACTGGTGCTTAGAGGAAAAAAAAGTGGATAAGAATCTTTGAAATTTACAGGTAAAATTTGAGCAGTTTTGACATTTTTTCTGCTCTGCTCATTTCTGAGGATGACCTCTTTCTGAGTTGTTCCAAGATGTTGAACTAGTGAGAAAAACACACTTTAAATGGCAGATTCTACATCACAAGACACATTAACATTAAAGACTCATTAACAAACTAAGTTAAGGTGGAAGGAAGGAAATGAAGCTCTGTATTTGACTGATTACAGCTGTAGATCACATGGATTCACATGATTCACAAGTAACAGTTTAGTCCTCTCCTGTGGCAAGTCAGTCCTCAGCTGATCTGGTGGATCGGTACTGGGTCAGAGTTGGGGTTGAGGACATGAGAGGATCTCTACAGCAAGGCGGGCGGTCTGCAGACCGGTGTGTTGTCTGGGGAGGTGTTGACTTGTTGAAACAGTAACAGAGTGCTATTTCAGCAGACACTGATGACACAGTGACGCCATCAGTGACCAACACTAACGGCTCATGTACCAGGAGGAGAAATGCTGGTGTGTCCTCCACAGCATCAGCAAGACCAGCCCTCTCACTATGGTGGCAATATACGTACACATGAACATTTAGAAAACAGCCAATAAAATTCTGCTCTGTACCGTTATAAAAATCAAAGGGAAGCTCAAAAGGAGCCAGAGTTGTAGGAGGTGGCAGTCCTTCAGGTCTGAAGACCAGGATGTATTTGCTTCCATTCTCTCCAGGGCTCTTCTCCATGATCGCCAGCCTCTGAGGAGGTATTTGTTAAATTATAATGTGAAGCACTTCAATAAAAATAATTCATAACTTATACAAGAAAGAGAACTCACAGTGATGTGAGCACTTCCTTCCTCTAAGCTAGTCTGAAAGCTGCTTGTCTTTTCTACAAACAGAGGCAGGCTTCTGCTTGTTTCTCCATCAGGACATCTTATAGGGACCTTCTTCCCTCTCGGGTCCTGCCCTGCTGGATTACCAAACTCATCCTGGAATGAATTCACAATATATTGAAAGAACTTGTCATGATCCCCTGTCTGGTCTGTTTTAGTTCTTGTCTGGTCTGGTTAGTCTTGTCTGTTTCCCCTGTGTTCCTGGCTCCTGCTCTCGCCCCTCCCTCACGTGTCAATTATCTCCAGGTGTTTCTTGTTCCGTTGATTTCACCCACAGTATTTAAACCCTTCTGTTTCTTGTCTCGTCCTCGGTTCATCTGTTTCTACTAGTCATAGACTGTTCTGTTGTCATAGTCATAGTCCCTGTCCTGTCCTGTCCTGTTCTTTAATAAATGCCATTATTTTTGGATTACCTCCGTCTCCTGCGTACCAGCACCTTGGGTCCACCTGCCTGCTCACAGCCACCGTTCGTGACAGAACTTCTTTGGAAAAATCTTTAATAAATTACTTTTTTTTCTAATCTAAGTAACGTGTCCAGCTTCCCGAGGAGCACAGCTCACCATTATCTTCAGAGTCATGTTCTCGATCAGGATTCGGCTAGAGGTGTCCGTACTGTAGACAACTGGTGGTGTTGGCTGAGAGACTGGTCCCAGTTTGACAGGCTGATTGGCCACAACGTTATGCTGATCTAGGAAATGACTAATTCAATTAAAATCCAGCAAGGTCCATTCAAAGCAGGTCCTCTCGAGGTGAGATGGAGCTACATTATGCTGAGCTGTTGTTTTTCATGGTTTAAGGTTTGATATTGCAAAATGTCTCCATCAAAAATCAGATTTAGATTTTGAGCCTTTCTCTGTTCTCCCTCTAATGTCATCTAGATAAGCCCTGGACACTCAGAAACCTTCCACACCTTTAATCTAGTTGATGTCCAGATGAAGCTCCTCTCTCTCTCTCTCTCATTTCCTGTTCATTTTGCTCTTCTAATACATGTTTAGTTTAAGTCCAGCAGACTTGGCTTTAATACATGCTGATGATGATGATAGATGAAAAAACTGTTTTCTTCCTCTTTTTAGATCTGCTCTCCACAGTCACTGGGTTTAACATCATCAAGCATCTGGGACACCTTCAGGGGCACAAGACTCCTTAGTCTGTGCATCATGTGGTTCTGCATAAATCAGAACCATCTTCTAGAAATTTATTCTAAATGCAGACAAATTTGCTATGTTTAAGGGATCTAGTCAAGCGACGTCTGCTTACCCCACTGGCAGAAGTTTTTTTTGCTCAAATCTAGACAATGTGACCATATTTATGAAGATTTGGCTCATTTCAAGTAGAGCTGTAAGAATATATTTTCTTTTCAGACAAAAATAAGTTAAAATGTGTAAAAACAAAACTTTTTAGAACTTTCTTAGAAACGAGTTTTTGCCGTGTTTTTCCACTTTTATTTCCTGTCGTCTGAAAATGTCTGAACACCCCTGCTATGGTTTGCCTGCTTCGAAACTAAAGTGATTGGACACCTGTTTACTGAAGAGAGCCTCTGTCTTGTTCATACACAGAGAAAAGTGGATGGTATACTTCCCAACACGTTTTGGGATCAGTTCATCTCTGAAGAAACACAAAACTTCATTTGTATATAAATTATTATGTTCATTAAGAAGAATGACAAGAGCCTGAGCGTGTAGGAGTTTGTTATTTGCCTGGAGTATACTGCTTTTAAAATTTGTAAGAGTTCAAGGATACCAATATTTACAGAAATGACTGGTTTACTTGTTTTAGCTGGCATACAGGCCAGGAAAAGCAATTTTTAAAATGTTAATGTTTTAAATGTTAAAAAAAAAAAAAAAATCTTTAAAAAATGTTGATTATTTCATGTTGGTTTTTAATCATTTCATGATTTCTGTATTTAATTCATGAATTAAACGTGTCGTTAATTAAATGTGTCATTAATCACATATTTAAATGTGCCAAAAATAAAATATTTAATTAAAAATGTATATTTCATTGTTTGTATTTAATTATTTCATGGTTGTGTCTGCGTGGTAAATGGCCTGTATTTATAGAGCACTTTCTAGAGTGCTAAACACTCCCCAAAGCGCTGTACAACACGGACATTCACACTTTTTTCTTCCGGCTTCTGTTGAGAGCGGTCGCACTGTTCCTTCTCTCCCTTGAGTGTTACCACACCCCCCCTTCTCATTACAGAGATGCACATCACCTGATATGCTTCATTGGTAGTAGGCTTTCGAGCCTATACACTGCCCTACTTGAAATAAGCCAAATTTTCTTGAATATGGGCAAATTTTCTAGTTTTGAGCAAAAAAATCTGCCAATGGGGTAAGCAAATGTTGCTAGGCTAGAATTCTTAAAACTAGCAAATTATTCTAAATGCTGTTTGCCTCAAAACTAGTCAAAAATTTCTAATTTTTAAGAAAATTGTGCTTGTTGCAAGCAAAGTTTTCTTTTAAATAAGTGCTATTCCTCTTATATTAAGCAAATTTTAAGATTTTTTAATGCTTAAATTAAGAACATTTTACTTATTACAAGGAATACAATTTTGATATTTAGAGAAACTTTACCTAAATTAAGTATAATGCTTTCTTGAGCGAGCTTATTTTAAGAACTACTTGCTTAATTCAAGATTTTTTAAACTTATTTTATGTTTTTTACACAAATGACATATGCTTATTATAGGACAAATTTTCTTAAAATAGAATCTTTTCTTCCTTAATTGACTAAACTTTAAGAATTTGTCAACTAATAATTAGCAAAAATGGTGAAAAATAAGACAAAGTTTAGTTGAAAGTCATTAAAAATAAGAAACTGTATATTAAATCAGGGCATCAGAAGTGTTCTTAATTTTTTGCATTTTTATTGACAAATATCAACATGCATCATTTGAACTTAGGTCCAGCCTAACATGACCTCAATCTGAGCAGGGCATACTGTACAACATTGCCATGGTAAAAGATGCACATTCCAGATACAAAAATAATTTGCTGCAGCATATAACATTTGAACTCAGCATAAAACCAGAACAACTTTAAAGATCTTTTACATTGAACAACTTTTCTGAAAATAGTAACAGTGACAGAAAAGGCTGACGGAGGAGACTCACTCAATGAATGACTTCCACTCACCAAGCGCCTTCTTGTATGAGGCGGTTGCATCTCGGTCATGGATGGAGTCTTTGAGTATTTCAGTTTGTACGACAGAAAGAAGTATGGAAATGCACTTTGGGTATGTGAGGTGGAGCGCATAGTAATATGCGATGAGATACAGCATTCCCTCATAAAGATCCTTCCGATCAAAGGTGGTCATCGGTGTGGTCCCAACAGCAATCATGCAGTTGCTTTCTGAGAGGAGCAGAACTGGACAAGCCAGGGGTCGCTGATGAAGGTAGCCTTCAGGGTCTTCTGAAGTCTAAGTGGCAGAGAAGAAAAAATGATTCATTAGAACACAACCTCAAGAAACACACACTAGGGTTGGGCGATGTTTAACTTTTTTCCAATCGTCCATCGTCGGTCCAAAAATCGACGATGGGCGATTTATTCACGCAGTTGACATATTTGCGGGCAGAGCAATGTAAACACGCAATAATGGATTTGCCAAATTAGAACTCAGAAGTCCCAAAATTGAGGAAATAGTTGTCAAAAACACTACGTCGCCTATTTGGGGCTATGGCTTTAAACCGACTGATATGTCCCAATCTGATCCTTCAGCAAAGCATTAAATAAGGAGAAAAATTCCCTTTTAACAAGTTAATATTATGAATATATTAAAAAGCGTTGCTCATATTTTAAATTTTTTTGTCCCACAATATGTGGCTGTATTTAGCAATGCATGTTCCTGTGATGAGGCAGACTTGCGGCGCCACAGCCAGCACGCTCACTTTTCTCTACACAGTGACAGCGCCAGACTGGCCGATGAGCTCAACAGCTTTTTCGACCGCCATGAGGTGACGACTGCTGGAACCGTGACCCCAGCTCCAGCACCAACAAGCAACAGCCAGGTGCTCATTCTGCAGACTGCTGAGGTACAGCGTACACTCAGAGGGGATAGCAAAAGGAAAGCATCTGGTCCAGATGGCGTTCAAGAAAAGGTGCTACGTGACTGTACAGTGGAACTGAGATCTTTAGCATGTCTCCATCCCAGGGCTCTGTCCCCACCCATCTAAAAAACTTCCACAATGTAGTTCCAATAAGTCTGTGTTAACAAGCCATAATGACTACAGGCCTGGAGCATTAACATCTCATCATGAAGTGCATGGAGACTATTGCTGAAACACATCAAGGCTGCTTCCCCCCCCCCCCAAATATGCCTACAGACCCATCAGAAAAGATGCCATTTCCATCCTCCACACCGTCCCTCAGCACAGGAGCCCCACAAGTCTGCGTCCTGATTCAATTTCTTTATTCCCTGTACACTCTTGGCTGTAAGCCCACCCACAACACCAGCCCTGGTGGGCCTGATCAGCCAAGCAAATGAGTCAGCATGCAGAGAATCCCTACTCTAAAGTACAACAATATGCACATGAAATATCAGGCTCACCTTTAGGACATGGAAAAAAGCCTCACTACAGGATCCAAGCTTCTTAGGTGGCGTTGTGCTTGAAGGGAAGAGCAGTGGAAGGGCTCTGAGCACCGCTGTTGCATGTTCCGCTGGTTAGAGAAAAGAGAAAAACGATGGGTTAACACCATTAAATCATTCCATATGATCCAATCTGCAAAATAGACAAATCAACATCCTGTAGAATTCATTACCTCCATCCAAAGTTTTTGGAGGCTTCATGACTTTCTTCATGACTCCATAGAACTGCACCTTTGAGTAGAAGATTTCCCATCTGCCCTTCATCTCAGAGATGTATCTTGAATTGGATGGTTGAATAATTCTCCGCAGCTCATCCAGGACCTGAATACAGAAAAACAAACAAACCACAGGACAGATCTGGCTCTATTCTTGACAATGTGTGAAAACTACTTAAACATGGGGCCAGTATGTTTCAAAATTCTAATTTTATCAACATTCTCACAAATAAATACTAGAATGGCTAAAATAAATAAACTTACATGATCCAATTCTCTGAAACAAGGGTAAGCCTCTAGAATCTTCACTGGTCTGTCCTGCTCCTTTAGAGCCTCAGAGTTGATGAACAGTCTTCTAGACTCAAACTCCAGGTTCAGCAGTTGGGTCACAGCAGATTTGTTTGGTTTCTTGGTCTTGTAGACTTCTTGGAGAGTCTTGTAGTGTCTTGCCTGACTTTTTTGGCTGTCAAAAAAGTCAGCTGAACCAGCTAAACAGAGCAGAGTTGAGAAAATCATTTAATGTCAAAGATTTCTGTTGTTGTTACACAGTTACAAAACAATAAAACCTTAAAGGGCCCATGGTTCCATATTAAACAGATGTAATCTTTGATGCCTCTAGATTAGGGCTGGGTATAGTTAGGGCTGGGCGATATGGCCAAAATTCCATATCCCGATATAGCTCATTTTATATCCCGATAACGATAAACATACGATAGAACACCTCCTTATGAATCTCCTCCTCCACTGTGGCCCGACATGCATCATATAAATAAGTAACATAACTTTAGTGATGTGTTTTCAGCTGGGTGTTTCATATCTGGGTTCGAGTGTAACTCACTAAACTCAGGTTTCTCCACCGTGTAGATTAGAGCCATATCTTTGTAGAAGTGCGTGGTAACAGCAGCAGTGACCTCCTCCTTCCTTCCATCTATTCCGCTCAGCTAGGAGCTACATGACGTTCTGCAGGTAAAAACCTGTAGCAGCGTCTGGAGTTTATTCTGAGCTCTTACTCCAACACTCAACGCTGCTTTTGCAGCTTTTGCTCGTTGACTGTCTCTATACAGCTTGGAGTAAGACAACATGCATAAAGAGGATGATGTGGTCAAAATACTCATTTGCCTAATAATTCTGCACTCACTGTATATCGCCTCGCCTCGCCTTCTTCCGCTTATCCGGGTCCGGGTCACGGGGGCAGCATTCCAAGTCGGGCAGCCCAGGCCACCTTCTCCCCGGCCAAGTCCACCAGCTCCTCAGCTGGGACGCCCAGGCGTTCCCAGGCCAAACTGAAGATGTATTTCCTCCAGCTTGTCCTGGGTCGACCCGGGGGCCTCCTGCGGGCAGGACATGCCCAGAACACCTCCCGAGTTGATAATTAGTAAATACTTCATTTAAAAATTTAGTTGAATTAAAATCCTGTATATGTATATATTCTAATTTTTTAACACATCTATAGTTACGCGGTGGCAGAGTTAGACCTCTTGCCTCCACACAGAAACAGCAACGTGTGCAGCATGACATCACTTTGTTGGAGAGACGCTATTAGTTAAACGCAAAGTAGAACACAGAAGCAGCTTGAAGCAGAAAGCGCGAGTTTGTCTGCGGTCTGGAGGTATTATTAAGTTGATGACAATGTTGTAAAAGTATCGGATCTGGACTCGGTATCAGCAGATCCTCAAAATCAAATAACAGACTCGGGTGCAAAAGAACCTCATCGGGACATCCCTAAAAAATACATCTTGAATCTGTCCTGGGAACGTCTTGGGGTCCTGCTGGAGGAGCTGGCTGGGGAGAGGATGGTCTGGGCCTCCCTAGTTAGGACGCTGCCTCTGCGACCCGGACCCAGATAGGTGGAAGAAGATGAGACGAGATTTCATATTTTTATTTAGTAGCTATAAAGATGCAGTCAACATTTTTTTTTATTTTGAAAAAAATAAAGTTTATTTTTGCACAAAAAACCCCCAAAACAAACAAACAAAAAAAGACATCAGATACAATGGTATGTGCCAAGCTCTGGAAAGAACTTTTACATAAAGTTGAGGCTATTTCGGTTTTTTAAAAATGCTCAAATAAAAAAAATATACTTAAATTACCAAACAAGCTCAAAACTTAGATGTAATTAAGACATGAGTTAACAATCTCTGGAGTTCTGTCGTGGTCTTTTTGCCAGGAGGCCAGATGATTCTCCAATGTCCTCAGGACCTCGTTTCGCTGAGCTTACTGATGCTGCAGTAAGGACACAGAACAATTAGGAGCGGAAAAAAAATAATAAAAAGACGATTAAAAAAAAAACCCTCACCAATTTTTTTTTCAGTCTCCTCAAGCTGCTTCTTAGCCTCCTCCATTTTTTGATGTTTTTGGATCATTTCAGGTGAGTTCCCTTTCATTATGCAATCATTTACATCCTTTTCTAACTTTTCCTTCTTCAACACAATTGTGTGGTACTGAGTCAGCATATCTATTCACAAAAAAGAAGAAAAAACAAAGTTCAAGCCTAATCTAATGAAGTAAGATCTAAAATAACAGATTTAAGGTAGTAAAGTCCTACAGGTTGTCACCTATTTGTTCCATCAGTGTGTAGTAATGTTCGGGAAGTGGCGCTCCAAACACTTGTAGTCTGTCAATGGGCGGGGCTTTGTTGTGTGCACCTCCAAATTTCCCATTGGCACTGACCCGGTCCCCCTGTCGGGTCAGTATGGTAGGACACGGCATCCTGTACCCCACAACCTGTAAGCAAAAAGTCATTTAAAGGATGAATATCCTCGTCTGATTGGTCCGGCAGCAGGAGTCACTCACCGCCTTCCTGTAGTTGGTTGCAGATTCCAGGTCATCCATCAGAATAGTGTTTCCAAGGAGGTTTTTAAAAACTGGAAAGGAAACATGAGAGGGACACTTCCAGTTACGAAAGGGATTAAAATAAACACAAACATTAAGAATGACAAAAAAACTTAAAGGGATAATATGCAGTTTTGCTTGTTTTCGGCTCCCTCTGGTGTCTGTTTTAAGTCACTGCAGTAAAAACGTTAGCACCATTGTTTCTGCTTAGAAACAGCTAAATCTACCTGTTGAAATGTCTCCTCAGCCTTCATAGCTTTCTACAGGAGCGGTTATTTACTCCTTCAAACAAATCAGCTGTGTTCAAGCAGGGAGAGAAGGAAAAAAAGCAGGAATCATGAGCTAAAAACACTACAGAGCTAGCATAACAGCTAGCCACATTGGGGTTAGCCTAACCCTCGTGGGACACGTGACTTCCTGGGCACCGGGATGGCAACTGAGACACCACTTTTTGTGTGCAATGGTGGTATTCCGGATTCCAGATAGGGCTACGTGACTTTTCATTAACCCTGTAAAGCAGGGGTCTCAAACTCAAATGAGCCGGGGGCCGCTGAAGCCAGAGTCTGGGTGAGGCTGGGCCGCATCAGGTCGCGCACACAAAGAAAGCGTTGTTAAAAATTCTAATCTTATCAAATCTCTTTATTTTTTATTTTCTAACACAAAATATGAAAAAAACAATAAACAAATTAAGAATTAATACAAAAATAAATTAATCAGTACTAAATAAATAATAATTAGATTTGTCTAGTCAGCGACTTTATGTGGTTTCTTCAGTCTTTGATATCTGCCTAATTCAGATTCAGATGTCTAACAGTTCTTTAACCATTTTAACACGTAGAAATATATATAAGGACACACACACACACACACACACACACACACACACACAAATATATATACAGAGAGTTATGGTGCTATGTTGTTTTTTAAGAATTCTGGTCACTTAAATTGACTATGTCAAATCTCAGCATCATTTCATAATAATCTGAACTCTGATTTCACAACAATGAAACCATTAATGCTGCAAAGTTTGAGTTTAATGGAGTCTGGTCTGAATTACTGCAGAATCATGAATCACACATGGATTATTTACTGAGTAAAATGAGTTACTCTGAGCAGGTTTATTAAATATAAAGAAAAATAATTTAAAAATTAGGCTGTTTGAAAAGAACAAGTTCCTCCAGACCTGGATCTCCTAAAACAGCAATAAATCCATCCTGTGTTTTCTGACTTCTGGTTTCCATAATCACCACAAAATACATCAGACCAGTCTGCCCTGACCAGAAGGAACACAGGGCAGGATCCGCCTGCGCGAGCCCTTTACCGAGTCCGGACATCCGGATGATGACGTTTATGATCACAATTAAACTGATTGGATCAACAGATTTCCCAGCAGGCTTTGTTCTTTAGTAAATGTTGAAAATAACATGAAATTAAGTCATTTTAATTCATTTTTACCCACAGTAAAAGTTTTATTTCAGAAATGATCATTTCTGAAATAAAAACTGCATACAGTGAAGAACAGTAGAGGATTCTATTTATATATTATCAGCAAGTTGAGGCAGTCTGGTGGCTCCATGACTGAAAGAGACGGAGCAGGAGATGCTTTATAAAGCATTTTCGTTTGGAAGAATGATGACAAGCTTTATTAAATGACTCTGTCCACACTGAGATATCAAAGCAGCACCGTTTACTCGCGGGATGAAGGTGATTACTACACACTCGCGGCCCGCGGGTCATCAGCTCCGCCCACCCGCGGGGTCAAGGTGGGGGCCACAAAGTGGCGGCTCGGGGGCCGCAAATGGCCCGCGGGCCGCGAGTTTGAGACCCCTGCTGTAAAGGGTCATATTAGCACATACTGGCTCAAGGAAAAGATTTTAAAATATGAAAAAGTTGCAATGGATGCCTTTAAAATAAAAGCCCTTTTAATCTGCTGAGAGAGGAAATACCCCAAGAACAGCAAACACACAGAGACCGGGACACTTGGAGAGCCACAGAGACTCTGGACTCCAACTCAAAACAAGAACCAAACAACTCAACTCACCAATTCCACAGTTCTGTGGCTCAAAGGGATGAATCAGCAGGTCCTTGGCATAGATCGGGTTTCCAGGAGGATGGAAAAGGGCGCGACCGTCTCTAATGTGTGGCAGTGGTCTGCAAACAATTCAAACCTTTGTTGTTATTATTATTACTTACAAATCTTAAATTAAACTAGGTATAGAAAGAGTCACGTTTTATACATACACACATTGCATACATACGTATATAAAGGAACAAAAAACTGGAACTGTCCTGGATTTTGTGAAGACAGTTATCTGTTTAATTACCCCTGGGGTGAAGTCCCACCCAACCTCCTCTTTTTATGAGCGAATTGTAAACAGTACCTGTTTCCTGACTCAATCCTCTCCCTGAGGACAGATGGCAAACAAAGATAGATTTCCCGACCTGGTTTGGGGGGGTGTGACCCAGAGTTTGAAAGGGATGTAAAGTTTTATGACGGTATGGAGGAGAGAAAGTATAAAGGCAGTTGGAGTGGGTCAGAAGACAGGGTTTTTCTCTTAGACATGGATGAGATCAACCAATCATCATGTCCACTGATGATGTTCCCCCACTGGCTCAAGTGGTGCTCGCTGCAGAACCAGAAAGGTGGAGCTGCACCAGGTTCAGCCCCGCCCATTCAACCAGAGTCAGCCCCGCCCCGCTACACAGCCCCGCTGACTTGTTTTTTTTTTTAACTTTATTGCAAAAGAGTGAATTTACAAGAAAATAACTGAATATCTGCCTGTTTCTCCTTCTGTTTCCCCTTGTTTTCAGGATAAAACATATCCTCAAAATTGATTAAATATCTCGGGGTTTCAGTCATATTTTTGTAACAGTATTAGTTTGTGAATGAGAAACGTTTTCTGTCATACGGACTACAACGAGAGACAGTGAGCTTAACAGAGAAAGCCGAACTAGCCCACTTTGCTTCGTAGCGTTAGCCGCTAATAGCAGCTGTTAGCTGCTATCAGCTAGCAGCTGGGCCAAAGCACCGGGGAAACCCTGAGCGCTTCGCGGACCCGCAGCACAAAGCTGCGCCGGACCAGGAGCACCGTACGAAGCTCCGCGGACACGTTCGCAGCATTACCCGACATCTCCGCCGGAGATGCAACACCTCGTTCTCGGATCTAACAGCCCAGTGTAATAGTCCAATATAACCAGCTCAATCACATGGGAGGTGTGGGAGCCGACTCTGATGGAATGGCTGGGTCTGATTGGTTGAATGGGCGGGGCTGAACCTGGTGCAGCCCCACCTTTCTGGTTCTGCAGCGAGCAGCCTCTCCACTGGCTTGGATCATTGCTTTAAGCCTTTTCTACCTGTTCCTCGCTCTTCACCTGTCTGCGTCCAGTAGCAGGTACCTGCTGCGTGGTGCACAATGTCCTCTCCGCCCAGCGTGCAACGCGCGTGTCGAAGTGTTTTGGGAGGAGGAGCGTTGGACGTTGGATTCAAAAACTGCTCTCTTGCTGAAATAATCCATCTAGCTGCTTTAAGCGAGCTCCATCCAACATTGTTATTGACCAATTGGTATATTTTGGAGTAACTCTTAATCACTTAACTCCTTCACAGGAAGTGTATTTGTTTCATGAGCACTGCTCTCAAATTTATTTCCCACAGTTTCCAAGTTTCCTTAATTTTGAAGGAACACAGCCCAAAAACATCAATCCATAGTCTGATTGGTGAGCTCATGATCCAATAGGCCTTAGTGCTCACGTGGGTCACTTGTCATTTGGATCAATCAGCAGCCACAAATGAGCAAATACAATGATTGACAGAAAACCTGAAAAGTTAATAAAAAATGGTTTTTTTTGGTCTTAGTTTTACCTGAAATGATAGGTCCCTGAACATGGTAGGCCCCTGGGATACAGCCCTGGTAAGCCTGTGCATTAAGGTGGCCTTGTTTGTGATACTCTGATTAAAAGAACACCATAAATCCACCTCAAGTGCCACCAAGAACCAGAACCTGCAGGGAATGATGGGACATTTTTGAGTGGTGTGGCCCTGACAGAGGCCAGTGTCGTACCTCTCTCCATGTTGCATAAAAATGCTGTCGAGGGGCATGACTTGCTGACTGCCCCGTGTCATTTGGTAAATCTTCTGAGCTTCTGCTGTCGTTTTGGTGATGACACAGTCCATGTCGCCTCTCATATGCCAGGAGATGACCCTCGCAGCATCGTCATCCAAGATGAGAGCCAGATGACCAACCTTCAAGAGAAAAAAAAAAACACCCTGAAGATTAGCATACCTACAAAAAATACAAAAAGATTGCAGTGAAGTTGTCATCACCGTTCCAAGAACATCCGACCCGGCGAAGTTATTGCGGACTTTAAATGTTCTCCTGGGTGATCCTTCAATAAATTGAGCTCGAGCCCTCATGGTTTCTAGTAAACTGCCAATATCTTGGCTCTGCATAGATTTAGAAGGATGCACCAGTTTTAGAAAAACACACAAGAAAAGAATGACTCAACATGCTGAGGAACTTACTGGTAAAGGTTGAGTGATGTTCACGTTTTTTCTGTTCAGCTCAATTCTGTGGGCTGACTCTTTATTAGTGATGTCCATTAATTGAGCTGGGTTTAATAAAAAGATTCACTGTCAACTTTAAAATGTAAAGTCCAATTTGGCATCTAATGTTACATAAAACAGATCAGAACAGTGCTGACATGCACATGACATCAGAGAACTAATCTCACCTGTGAAGGCTCGTTGGAGACTGGTATGTGTGGAAAACATGCAGTCGTATTTGAAAATGACTTCTTTCAGTTCATCTCTCCTCTTTGACAGTTGAGACATTTCCTTCTGATTGTCAGCATCTACATTTTAAAAAGGAAAAACAAACATTCCAAGACTTGTAACCAATGTTACATTGATTCAACAGTGTTTTGGAAACAGTGAATAAAATTCTGCTCTGTACCGTTGTAAAAAAGGAAGGGAAGCTCAAAAGGAGCCAGAGTTGTTGGAAGTAGCGGTCCTTCAGGTGTGAAGACCAGGATGTATCTGCTTCCATTCTCTCCAGGGCTCTTCTCCACAATTGCCAGTTTCTAAAGAGGTAGGGTTTATACAATTATGATTAGCACTTTAGTAAAAGGATTGCATGTCTTATAAAGGAAAGTGACTCACGGTGATGTGGGCACTTCCTTCCTCTAAGCTAATCTGAGAGCTGTTTGTTTGATCTGCAAACAGAGGGAGTCTTCTGCTCGTTTCTCCATCAGGACATCTTATAGAGATGGCTACCTTTCCACTGAGGTCCTGCCCTGCTGGATTACCAAACTCATCCTGAAATTAATAAAAGAAACTGTGTCATTAATAGAGGTGGGAGATAAACTCGTTTTTCCAATGCATCAAGATGCAGACATGAACGATTATGAATCGATTTAAAAATGTTAAAATTTTATTTTATTAATGTTAGTCAAGAGTCGCAAGAAGTGGAACTTAAAAGACCGTAAGTCCAGTGCTCGAACGGACTGTTTATAGTGCCCACATGACAACAACACAAGACGGCTTTGCGACCGACATCGTAAACATTAAAAACAAATGTTTGGGAGTACTTTGGCTTCAGTGAAGTTGACCTGGACAAGAGCTACACGATATGGAAGTTGTGTAAAATGAAACTGAAAAATTCTGGAAACACGACTAACATGAGAAACCTCATTGAATATTTTCACCCGGAGGAGGAGGAAAAACAGCTAGTGGTAGCTGCCACCGCTAACAGAGGACAGTTGAGAAAATATTGTCAAAGTTTTCACCTAACACGGAAAAGGCAAAACACATTAAAAAAATCCATAGAAACTTTTATTGCAAAGGATTTGAATCAGTACTCAGTTGTTGAAAACCAGGGTTTTCACTCTGTTGCTTATTTTGGAGCCACGATACAGCAAACCGTCTCAAAGATCTTTTAGTGACACAGCCATTCCCAAACTGAACAATGAGATCAAAAATAATGTCATGGAATCACTGTCTTGCAATCTTCCTTATTTATTTTTGAAGGAGAGCAATTGTTTCTGTTGTTCAAATTAATTGGAAGACCATAAGCATTATTTTGTATGAAAGCTGTGATTTCATTACAGTATTTTTGTTATTTAAATGATTGCACTGCTATGTTTTAATAATTAAAGACAATGGAAGTAAATTTATGTTGGGTTATTACAAACGCTTTGTTTTAAAAGTACCACATAGTCCCATGGCAGGGAGGTGAGAGGGAAGAACAATGTATCAAGATGCATCAATAATGGTTTCATAATTGCATCTCAGCTCTCTGAATCATAATCAAATCGTGAGGACCCTGAAGATTCCCACCCCTACTGTTCCTAATCGTCTGTATAAATAACCCCTTGAGGAGCGTGGCTCACCATTATCTTCAGAGTCATGTTCTCAACCAGGATTCGGCTGGAGAGGTTTGTGCTGTAGGAGACAACCGGGGTTCTTGGCTGAGAGACAGGTCCCAGTTTGACAGGCTGATTGGCCACAACGTTTATGCAGAACTAGGAGGTAAAAACACTGAGGTCAGCACAGACTGAGACATACAGCCTCATAAAAACACAACAGTTTTTTAGTTGACAAAAACAAAAAACTCTCACTACAGCCTTATGAAACAGACTGATGCTCTTCCAGGCAGTGGTTTGAGAATAAGGTAGTGACCAATAACAGTAAGATATTTAAGAGCTAAGGACAACGACTGGGTCCACTACCAGTAGATTAGCCTCACATGATTATAAACTTGATTTTTAAAGTTTAGAACCAAATTACGATTCAATTTCCCCAATCATAACACTTCCACCACTATGCTTCACACTTGATGTTTCTTTCTTATAAAAAGTTTTTAAGTGAACTAAAATCAACTTTTAATCTAACATTCCTTTTTAAAAAGGCTGGATTTTTGCCAATTAATATGTAATTAACTCACAAGGACTTTATTTTGATGTTCATTCTATATTTTTACTCTGCACTACGGCTGCCACAAACAATTTGATAGTCAACTAGTCACCGATCATTTTTGCAATTAGTTGACAGAACGGATCATGCATACACTGGACGTTAAATGTACAGGTTATTGCACCAGCTGCTCATATAGCTATCATTAGCTTACAGCTTGAAGTGTTTAAAGTATGTGACAACTAAAAACAAAGACGAGATGATAGTTTATTCAACTGCTACTTTATTTGCAGCTTGTAGCAACAATCAAATCTGTAACTGTAGCATAAAGTGCAACATTCCTGTAAGTGTTCAAAACTGCTGTTTGCTTGACGGACTTGAGTCATGGAGTCTAAAGCATGGACACGACTCATGAAGCTGCGACGCAAACCTGCCTCATGGAGCTGAATCTACAGACTCTAGTGGCGTGGACTGGGTTGTCTTTTGTCTGTCGGGTCAATAAATTTTTACTTCAGTGAGGGGCAGTTTGGGGCGAGTTCAAATCAGGGGTCGCGTTAACGGAAAATTTCCCATCCATCTATTTTATCTGAGGTCGGATTGCGGGGGCAACAGTCTGCCAGGCTTCCATCTCCCCAGCCACCTCTGTCAGCTCCTCCAGAGAGATCTTATGATGCTCCCAGGTCAGCCAAGAAACATATCCCTCTATCACTGTGTGTGTGTGCCTGCACGGCAGGACCACGCCGTTACATAGTGAAAATGACAGCGAGCGGCTGCAGCTGTATGACGGGCTGAGAGATGTCCATTTCTCGCTCTGTGACCACTGTAGACAGACACTTGGGACCTCATTTATAAAACTTTATCAGGCAAAAAAAAGTCTGAAAGATGCGTAATTCACTTTCTCTGCAAACTTTGGGATTTATAAGAAAATGTGACAGAATTGTGGTAACTGTGTAAACTTTAAACCTTGCATGAGCACATTTTGGAGATGGTCAGACTAAATAAAAGCACATTCAGTCAATAATATAGTCAGTACAACGGGTTTTTAATGAGGCAGATGCGGGGCGGTTTGGTGCGAGTCAGAAGTTTTCAAATGTGCAGGACCCACGGGTCGATAAAAATCCTAACCCGTGCATCACTAATGGACTCAACCCATGGAGCCGAACGCACAGGCCTGACTCATGAAGCCGAATGCACGGACCCGACCCACGAAGCTGAAATCATGGACCAAACACACACAGCTGCTGCACAGCATGAATGTGCGTCAAGGACAGAAAGGTACACAAGGCAGCGGAAGGTACAGTTGACATAATTGTGACAGACTAATTGTGGCAGCCCTACTCTGCACTCAGACACCAAGACCACCAAGAAGACTGGTTGAGAAGAATTGCTCCATTCAACCTGCTTTTTGCACCAAGAGCTCAAAATTACCATTCGTTGTAAACAATTTAACATTTTTTAAAATCTATCTAGACGTATAGGCAACCAAGAGAAAAGGATGCACATAAACCCACCTGTTCACTGAGCCGAGACTCTGTTTTGTCGATAAGCAGAGAAAACTTTATCGTGTATTTTCCAACACGTTTTGGGATCACTTTATCTCTGCAGAGAAACACAAAAACATCTTTATATGAGTTTTTTATCTGTATGAAGTTTATAACGTATTTAATTTGTAATTACTCATGAGTTTGATACAGAAGTTTGTGAATGATTTTAACTGAACAAGACCAGGAAGAAAATTTTCAAAATGTCAGTTTAAACATCCAGATCAGAAATGGAGATTATGTTTGTGTGTGCCGTCACCTAAAGCAAAAACAGTCCTTTTTGTCGTTTTCCAAGGGTCTGCTGCACTTCAGCTCAGTGGCCTGGAAAATAGAGGAGTATTATTTTTATCAACACATATTCGATATTTAAAGGACATCTTCTGTCTTTGGGTCACTCACTGATTGTGGACGCGTTGATGACACGCCCTCCCACAGGAACATGGACAGATCAGCAGGATTCAAGGTCATAATCGGACTTCCTTGATCAGACACCACAGTCACTGAGAAAACTGGAACACACAGCTGACCTTAGTTTCCTGGACTGTCACAAAGATTTAACTGAATAAATGAGATCATTAAGCTTCAACCTGGGAAGGTTCCTCCTGCAAAAAACCCTTCAGGAGTGTCGTAGTCCACCTGCAGCTTGACGGGTTTGTTAGGATCAGGAACCACAGTGAGGTTCACTGAAGGACCAGGGATGGGTTTACTATTGAAGAAACCTTTAAACACCAGCTGATAGTACCCCCTAGTGGAAGAAAAGAGTAGTGACAGTTGTGGCTTTGTCACATCACTGGTTTTACTTGACCAACAATACAATGAAATTATGAGTTAAAACATCGAAACCACAACACAGAGACAACATCAATATTGATCCATGGGAAGCCAAGAAATGTTCCACTGTTGTCTAGTCTGCTGCTGGGGGTTGGGAGTATAGGTCTAAATAGTAGGTCACAGAGAATTGTTGTATATCTTCCAGGTTAAGCTGTATTATTATTAGTTTACTCGGGGAGCGCTGAAGAGAACGTGGAGCCACACGTCTCAGAAGGGTTGTCTCGGGAGGGGACCGGAGGGAGGGACAAGGTGCACATTGTAACCGGGAGAGGACCCGCACAGTCAGGCTGGCAACGTTGCTAGGCAACGTGACGCGTCCGGGGAGTGACGGCCGTCTCGGAGTGTGGCTGAGGACCGGGTGTGCATCGGCAGACGCCTGGAGGAGCACTCCGGTGGAAATGTTCAGTGCCGAGGCGGACTGATGGTGTGGTGGCTCCCGTGGCCCTCTCTGGATGTCAACAGTGGACTCTTAGACTGGTTCTCTTATTCTGGGACTTTATTTTAGCTAGCTCTTATTTAACTTTTTTTTTTACCTAGTTTTATGACTACACTCTTAAAAGATTTTATTTGGAGGTTGGAATAAATTGCCATTAATTTCAGCATGATACCTGTGTGTCTGTGCTTTCGGGCTCTTGTTTAAGGACTATGGTGTCTTCGTTTACCGTGATTTCTACACAGTAAGTCAAGTATGGAACAATCAGTGAATTGTACAATGCCAACAAACCAGAACTAGTCAGTAAAAACTTGACTCTGTGTAACACTCCTATGGATTTTGCAATTTTACCCTTTTATGTAACCAATATGAGACTTCCAGGTCAGATCTTCATCAAAAAGAACTCCTAGAAATTTAGTTTCCTTTACTCTTTGAATTTCATTCCCGTCTTTTCCCAATGATACATCACTGTTTTTCTTATCATTAAACAATATGAAATTTGTTTTATTAAGATTCAGTGACAATCTGTTAATGTCTAACCAGTTTTTAACTTTAATCAGTTCATTATTTATCACTTTAGTTACTTCATTAATATCTGATCCTGAATAAAACAGTGTTGTATCATCTGCGAACAGAACGGTACCAAGTATCTTAGATACATTCACTAGGTCGTTAATAAATAATATGAACAGTTTTGGTCCGAGGACCGACCCTTGTGGCACTCCACAATTAATATCACATAGTTTTGATTTATTATCATTTATCTGAACAAACGGTTTCCTTTTTTCTAAATAACTTTTAACCCATTGACGAGCCACCCCTCTTATTCCATACTGACTTAATACGAAGTAACCTTGAATGATCAATGACGTCAAATGCTTTTTTAAATCAATAAATATACTAATGAAGTAGTTTTTATTGTCTATTGCTGTTGCTATTTTGTTCGTTAAATCCATTATTACCATTGCTGTGGAATGTTTAGTACTAAATCCATACTGTTCATTGTTTAAAATATATTTTTTTCCGATAAATTTATCCAACCATGATACAAATAATTTTTCCAATATTTTAGATAACTGTGGAAGCAGTGACACTGGCCTGTAGTTGGTGAAACTGTGTTTATCACCACTCTTAAACAAAGGAATGACTTCAGCTGTTTTCATTGCATCAGGGAATATTCTGGTAGAAAGTGACAGATTACAGATGTAAGGGAATGGATCAATAACAGATTCTATGATTGTCGTCATGTCCAGATCCTCATAATCAGTTAATAGTTTGGTTCCACAGTTTTTTTTTTTACAATTTTTCGTATTTCTTCTTTATCTACTTTGTCAAGGAAAATACAATTGACAGTACTAATCATTGTGCTCAATTTATCTTCTATTGGGGTATGCCCAGCTTTAGAGACCAGAGTGACACACGTGCACAATTGTAGAGGTGGGATCATAAGAAGCGTGAGGGGGGAGGAGGAATGCTTTGGGAGGGGTCGTGATACATTAAATTAAAAAATGTATCTTGTGCTCAAATGCTCCAGATTGTATCTTTAAAGCGGCTCTCTGGAGCATTTTTCTCTGTATCAAAGTTTTCTAAATGTTTTAAATGATATTTCAGGTCTAAACTATGATCTATGGGTTGAGTTCCACAACATCTGTCATTCTGATGAAGACCCTCCTTCCTCCTAGAGACCCCTTTGCATTTTTTCTTGCCGCCGACATTTTTCAGCCAATGAAATTCAATTTTCTGCATTCTCTCAACATGCACGCACATCGAGCAAACCTGTACCAGTAGGGGGCGCTGTCGTACAGGACGCTCCGTGTGTTTCTCTGCCGTCTCAGCCGTTCACTGAGGACTCACAGCTCATTTCTACTAAAAACCTACCCATTCTCCAGCTAAAGATGGATTTATTTTTATTTTTAAACCTTTCACCTCACAGAATGGCAAGGCTTGACAGGATTACGCGTTTATTTTGGTCAGAAAGTTCATCCAGGGCCGAGTCAAGTTCAGCTTCAGAGTCCAGCAGCAGCTCTCTGCTAACAGAGCTAATATCAGAAGCAGCAGGGACAGAGAGGACTCTTCAGACCCTCGTAGTGTTGTTGGAATAAGAGTTGTGAACTGTGAGTGATTAAACCCTACACATTGAGCTGTACAGTTCATGTCCGAAGTATATGCGCGGTGTGCACATGCGACCGGACGCGCGTGTCGAGATGTTTTGAGGAGGAGCCTTTGGACGCTAGATTCAAAAACTGCTCTCTTGCTGAAATCCTCCAGAGTGCTGCTTTAAGTCTTGTTGGAAAATTTATACATTTTCCCAAAAAAATCATCTCTCCGTTTCTTTAATTTAATGACTTGTTTAAAAGAGTCTGAAAACAGTCTAAGAAAAGTCAAAGGCATGAGATTAACTTGCCAACAAACCCCTGAACATTGATGCACACTTTCCTTATTATAAAAACAGAAAAAACCTTTAGTTCTGATAAGACTTACTTTAGACCTGACACACTGGTAATAGTGAAGGGGGCATTTCCTTCTGTGTCCACAGGTCGAGAAGTAGCATCTGCTGACACCTGTTACAACAACATCTCATTACATTTATTTAATTACATCATTCCACTAGGGATGCTCCGATCACGTTTTTTTGCTGCCGTTCACATGGATTAACTATAAATTTCACACAAGGCACACCCATAAAGAAATCTATTATATCTATATCTATATATCGTTTTAAAGAAAACTATTCAATAATTTAGACATCTGTTAGGCTGGAATTTGAACCCAGAACTCCTGTGTGAAAGACAGCTTCACTACCACTGTGCCACAGTTCAACTGTTCCTAGAATATTTGTTTTTGCTCTCTGTCATTCAGTTTGTTTCCTCGGGTCTGATGTAAGAACAGAAATAATCATAATAGAACTATGCTGACCCGAAAGAGCAACTTCTTATTTCAAAAGCTGTTTGAAATCTTTTTAGAACACAAACCATTGTGGAGTGCAGACGAGGATGCGCTTTGGTGTTGAAGGATTAAGATAACAATGTCGGACAGTGTCTCTCAATTTGTGGGAGTCGGACATAAGAAAATTAAGGTAAATGCGGGACAATCCTGCACAAAAACGGGACATCTGGTCGCCCTAGTAGGTACCAGATCTGCGTTGGGGTGCAGTGTGTGAACATCTAGACCCGGACTAGGGATGCACTGATCCACATTTTTTTACTCACAATCCGATCCCGATACCTGAATTTGGATTTCTGCCGATACCGATACTATTCCGATACCAGAGCTCTATTTGCTATAATATCTAAAATGTATCTAATGCTGCTGCAAGAAGACCTGACCTGCATGCATACACAGTAGTGATGTGATTTATGGCTCTTTGAAAGAAGCCGTTCATTTAGGAGCCATTCACCTCAAAGTGCCATTCACAAAACTGGCTCTTTAATTGTTTTTTTGCAATATTTTGAAAAAGAAATGTCATGTGGAACTATGTTTGGGGACACTTTTTGTCACAACACCCACATGTGCATTGCTAATTATCTTCCCAGAAAGAACTGATGGGTTCATGTTGCTATGCTCATTGATGTTGTTTTAAATAGAGCTGTTCTGTTTCAGCCAGCAACTTGGTGTCATTGAATATTGCCTGCTGGCCTCAAACGTCACAGTTAATATAAAAAAATGAACTATTGTTTACAAGGACTGGGTTCTCCTTGTTCACAGTGAAGAGCTGTTCAAAAGATTCGACTCGTTCATGAACGTCACATCACTGCGAGAGGAGAGAGGAGGAAGAAAAGCGATTTTCTGTTTTATTTTGACCAGTTTTGCTTTGTTTAGGTCAGACTTTGACCAAGAGCGGTCTGTTTAGTAATAAAGCACCAAGAATTACAACAGTGGAGTTGTTTTTAAGAGAGTAGAGCATTATAATAGCATTAAATAAGCTACTTCTGCGTTTATTTACCGGAGTTCCTGCACTGAGCATCCAGTAAAGTGGCAACAGCAGAGAGGGATTCGCTTTTGATGCTGCTAAATCTCCTGCTGACAGCTTGGAGGAGGGTGTTTTTTATTGTTTTGATGCTGCGGTCAGTACTGTTCTCCTCAGCTAACAGGAGTTTTAAAATGGTGACGGCTGGGATTACGTCAGAGGTCGCTGAACCGAGTTTCGGAACAGCGGCTTTACAAACATTGCACGTTGCTGTCTTGCTTTGCGGCATTTCGACAGTTAAATATTTCCACGCCGCGGACATGTGTGGAAAAAGTTCACCGCTGCTAAGTGCTAACCTGCTACTGCAAACTGCAGCGGGGTCCTGAAAGGAGGCGCGTCATCTCTGTGTCTCAGCGGGGCACAGACACGTCACCTGGACCGGGATTTATGAGCTCTGGATCGGAAATTTCTCCAGGTTGAATCGGAAATTTCCGATCCGTGGATTAAGTCCGGATCGGGGTCCGAGTCCGATCCAAGATCGAATCAGCCCCATCCCTAAACCGGACCAGGAGTGAGACACTTCCGGCTCACATGCGCCCTGCCTGCAGCGCGACTCGAGTCTGGGAAAGAAGGAGCAAACCATTTCTTAGGCGGGGGAGGTTTGTTGTATTTTTGTTGTTAAAATGTAACATTTAAACCACATACTGTATGGTTTTTACATATTTACTAGTGTTTTTAAAAAGGACAAAGTAAAAAAATAAAAATCTCAACTTTTAGAGGTGCTGGGATTCAGTTTAGGGGTGCTTCAGCACCCCCAAAAATGGGCTAAAACGCCCATGGCATGCGGAGCGAGCTCTTTCCAACTTTGTCCTTAATATTTAAATTACTGTCTTTTAATACCAATCTGAAGACTTATCTCAGCTTCTCGGCCACGAGGTGTTGCGTAATGTCCTGCAGCAACAGACTCTGGAACGGCGTGAGGGGATGCAGCTGCGTCCGACCTCGCCTCCAGCACTGAGCTCCGAGTCCAAACCAACTATAAATGGAGAGGTCCGTTCTGGGGACGGTGAGTTCCAGCTGCGCAATGAACTCGTGGTAGCGCCGCGGATTTTCTGTGCGCCTAGTGACCTCTGGTTTAGGAGCTATAGATTGGCTGGTATGATCGGCGTGGAAAGGAGAATTTCTGAATTTACAGATCACGGTTTTTTCACGAATATCGGCCAATTTTGATCGGTGGCCGATCGATCGGAGCATCCCTACATTCCACTTTTATAGGAGTGTATCAGCACATATCTTGTATCTATTTCCTCATCAAGCTAACCTTTAATGTTTTAGGTGAAGATCTAAGCTCCACCACAACTCTCTGGTCTGGAGATGGGTTTCCCCACTCATCACACAGCTGGACCAGGAACGGTGTGGGAATGCCATGACCGTTTAAGATCTGCAAAGGCTGCAAACAAAAACACAAAAATAAGAGCTTTACATTTTGTTTGATCTCATGAGCTTTGATAATAAATACAGCTAATGTGAACTTCACCTGCTCAGGTCCACTGATCAGTTTAAGCTGTGATGGGACTCCGGGAGTCAGTTTAATGATGGAGCGTTCTTTGTAGTCGCTGTAGCTGAAGCAAATGTCTCTGGGCCCAGGAGACCCAGAGAGGAAACGGAGTCCAGTCACCAGAACAGAACTGCTGTCTTCCTGTAAAACAAACAAACACAAACACAAACACAAACACACACACACACACACACACACACACACACACACACACACACACACACACACACACACACACACAGGTGAAAAACATTTTTTACTTCAATGAACTTATCACTACCAACATAACTTGTCTATACTCAAATAAACCAATTTACATTCCATTTTAAATCAATATTGTGCTCAAACATTTTCAAGTCAAATTAACATACAGTATTAAAAGGCATACTATGCAGTTTTGCCACCCCTTAGTGTCCGTTTTAAATCACTGTCGTAAAAACATTTGCTCCATTGTCTTTGCTCAGAAACACCTAAACCTAACGGTTGAAATGTCTCCTCAGCCTTCATTGCTTTCTACATGAGCGGTTATTTACTCAAAGAAATCAGCTGTGTTCAAGCATGGAGAGATTTCAAAAAGTAGGAATCATGAGCTAAAAACACTCAGGCGCTAGCATAACAGCTACCCACATTGAGTTAGCCTAACCCTCGTGAGATACGTGACTTTGTGAGACTTGAGGTCACCGGGCCAGAGACTCAGAAATTGTAAACCCGGTATCCTGGACACAAGCAGCAGATGGGGCTGAGTGAATGAGGATATAAAATAAAAAGAATAATCAACTTTTCATCAGGTTAAGAGCTGAGCCGTCTGAAAACAATTCTCTAACATGGAGTCATCAACCTGCCAGGTTAGGTCAGGCTCTGGTCCAGGTTAGGTCAGGCTCTGGTCCAGGTTAGGTCAGGCTCTGGTCCAGGTTAGGTCAGGCTCTGGTCCAGGTTAGGTCAGGCTCTGGTCCAGGTTAGGTCAGGCTCTTGTCCAGGTTAGGTCAGGCTCTGGTCCAGGTTAGGTCAGGCTCTGGTCCAGGTTAGGTCAGGCTCTGGTCCAGGTTAGGTCAGGCTCTGGTCCAGGTTAGGTCAGACTCTGTTCCAGGTTAGGTCAGACTCTGGTCCAGGTTAGGTCAGGCTCTGGTCCAGGTTAGGTCAGGCTCTGGTCCAGGTTAGGTCAGGCTCTGGTCCAGGTTAGGTCAGGCTCTGGTCCAGGTTAGGTCAGGCTCTGGTCCAGGTTAGGTCAGGCTCTGGTCCAGGTTAGGTCAGGCTCTGGTCCAGGTTTGGGTCAGGCTCTGGTCCAGGTTAGGTCAGGCTCTGGTCCAGGTTAGGTCAGGCTCTGGTCCAGGTTAGGTCAGGCTCTGGTCCAGGTTAGGTCAGACTCTGGTCCAGGTTAGGTCAGGCTCTGGTCCAGGTTAGGTCAGGCTCTGGTCCAGGTTAGGTCAGGCTCTGGTCCAGGTTAGGTCAGACTCTGGTCCAGGTTAGGTCAGACTCTGGTCCAGGTTAGGTCAGACTCTGGTCCAGGTTAGGTCAGGCTCTGGTCCAGCTCACTGGGTCCTTTGTTCTGTTATATACTCCAAAATGACCAAAAGCTATAAATCTAGAAACAACATTCCAGCTGTGATTAATGCTCTGCTCCCCTCTACCATCTTTCAGCTGCAGCAGACTGATCATCAGGAGGCTGAGAGGATGATCAACTTTAACTTCTGATTTGATTTTAGTCAAAATAGAAGACAGGAATAAACAGAATGTTCATATAAACACAAAATGAATATGAATGAAAAGGGGCTTAGAGAAGAAAAAATATAGTATATTTTCTGCCTCTTTTTACAAAACAAAATGTATTAAAATCAGTTTCCACCACATTCATGTTCTAACTTTCAAACTTAGTCACTGAGGCCATCCTAATTTACATTTTTATAATGTCCTAATAACCTTGATTTAATACATTTTTAATATAATTACTGACTTTGACTCATTTATTTTCATAATTTTACACCTCTACACAGAAATACTCAGTTCCTTCTCTTTGGTGTAATGTTTTCCTACTATACTGATGACATGTATTATCGGAGTCTCTGCGCGCTCCCGTCGTCGCGGTCGTTAGATGTAAGGGGATAATCTGCAGTCGGCGACCCGATTTATGCCAGTCTTTCTCCAGTCTTTCATATCCAACCTGCTAGATATTTTTTGTAGTCGGAGTGTAGTCGGAGTGACGTACAACAAGTAAAAACCAATAGGATTCGTTCTCACTGCAGAACCAGGAAGCCCTGTCATTCATAACCCAACAAAACAAGACCTTGCTGTCCAGTTTATGCAGCCAAGATCGTGCCCATATTCTCTGACGCTTTCTCTTCTTTTTCTTTTCACTACAAACGACTGCAGTAGCAAAAGCTAAAGTAGCTAAAAGCTACTTCTCCTCCATTTTTAACTTCTGCAGAGTGTAATAATTTGGGAACTGGGCTTAACTGTTATTATATCCATAACAGCAGATGACAGAGAGCTAGCGTTCATCTTGGGAAACTTTATTGACAACACAAAACCCGGACATTCTCAGTCACAACAGGAAAAACTCGGATAATAAAATCACCACTAGATGTCGCTGTGTAACCACAAATAAAATAGAACTGCCCAGCAGAACAGTTATACTCTCTTTATATCAACATAATATAGTATCACTATATCACACAGAGCATGATGGGAGGAATTTTGTGGGAATGAAATCCTGACATAATCTAGTTGCAGTCTTGTAATTAGTGTTCCTACAAGATTCAGTCTTTATAAAATCTTTAGTCTGAGACTAGTCTAGGACTAAAGACTGTTAACCCGAGTCTTTAGATGTGAGCTGATAATCTTTTAGAGTCTTTTCAAAATCTTGTCAAAGTCTTTAGGTGTAAGTCCAGCATCAGTTTTCAGACTTGGAGGCCCACACACACGATGTTCACGCGCACGCACAGACAAGCCCAACAGTCACCCTCTACCCGCATCTCTGAACCGAATAAAAATGAGAATTTGAACAAAAATGTCACATCTAGAAGTTAAATCACGGTATGTTCATGTCTTCAAATGGTATAACTGCACTTATTGATGCAATATTGTGATCAGCTGTGTAGCTATTGTAATCAATGGGACATATGAATACTGCATTCAGAGGGACTCTGCATAATGCGCAGCGCTCTAGACGAGGAGCGCCGCAGTCCAGAGAACCCCGAGAGCGTTCAACCAAGCTGGTTTATTCTCTAGATCAGTCTGGATTTATGACCTGAACTGAGACATATGAATGCTGCAGTCAGAGGCACTCGTGCATAATGGATGCGCTCATTGCGCTGGGCTCCAGACTCAAGACAGGGAGAGTTATTAGAATTCTCTAGATGAAAACCTGGTGATCAGCTGATTTATTCTCTAGACCAGTCTGGATTTATGATCTGAACTGGACATGGTGTGCAGATCAACTGACCTGAACCATCAGAACCACGCAATCTTCTGCAGTTTAATTCAACACTCGAGTTCTCTGAACCACGACGCTCAGTGGAGGATGAAACGGTCAAGGAATAATTATAATAAAATTTAAAAGGAATTAAATAAAGCTGCTGAAAATGTCATTATTATAATTTTTTAATTAATAAGTGATGGGTAAAAATAGATTATGACCGGATTTTTTTCTTACCGTCAAAATGACGCTAAACAAAAAAGTCTAGCGCAACCTGATTTATATGACCTAAAATCATGTTTTTGTTTTGCATAGGTACCGAAATTGGTACAGAGAACTGTGGATTTTCACTGGTATCGGTACCGAATACTGAAATTTTGGTACCGTGACAACACTATTTTACAGTAGCAAAATGATTGTATCTGTACAGTTTAAATATAATCAGCTCTCTGCCTTTAAAATCATGTTCTATGTGCCTTTTTACTTTGAACACAGACAGCTCTGCACTGCCTACCCAGCATGCACCCCCCCACACGTGCACTGGTGGAGAAGTTTGGAGCAAAACGGCTGGAAAAGTGTAGGTGTTAAAACACCCACATTGCATGGGTGTGCAGCGCAGCGGGTTTTATTAAATATTAACAGCTGCAGAGCACAGCGAAACAGCTCTCATAGGCCTCAAAACCCTGGTTATTAGCATTAGTGACCTTTGACCTCAAGGACATTTCTCTCTGTTAGTAATACTTTTAATCCAGGCAGAAACGACTCCCCCTCTAAATCTTGATTCACCTTATCTGTATTTACGTTCCACTCCCTGGCCTGCCTGACTTTCTCAGGCTTGAACCCTGAACTTGATCCGTTTCAAGGTTAAAACAAAACTGAAACAGGAAGCAGGATTTTAGCAGGCTAAGTTCTACTCTGGAGCTGAAACGATCACTATGTTTATAAATAAAAATTAGCATTTTAAATTTGTGCACCAACCTGCCATTTGTAGGAAATGTTTGAGCTGTCGAGACCTTCAGCCTCCACAGTGATGAGATCCACACATTCAGGGGTGAGCCTCGGGGTGATGTTGTCATATTGGTCCATAAGCTCCAACTCTGCATGAAGACAACATTGCAGGTCACATAAGAGTAGAAAAGTATAAATAAAAGTATTTATGAGTGAACTCACTGATGTGTCCAGATAATATTTCACCGAGCTTCAGTGTGCTTTGAGGTAGAGTTGCTTTCAGACGAGCTGGTTCATCTGGACAAGGTCTACCAATAACACAAGAAGAGATGTATATATTTTAAAGCAAGCAGGATTTTAAATTAAAGTGAAAGTTTAAAAAGTACATTTCAATACTTTGAGAAACAAAAGTGAAAATTGTGACGAAACTATATTAAAGTTTAATATTCTCATTACCTGTTAAATATGAATCTACAGTAAGGAGTACTGCATCTTTAAAAATTACTGAGATTACTTTTTTAACACAAAAAAATCCCCTGAAATCTAAAGTGGGGAAAGAATTATTGGAAAATGTTCAAATTGACTCTGGAACCCAGACCGTATTATTATTTTTTTAAGTACTCTGGGTGTGTTTTTACTCAGTAAACAACAAAAAAAGTCTTTTTATTGAATATGAGGTGCAGCGTCTTTTTGCTAGTTCTGCAGCTGCATCTACAGAAAAACTCCAATAATAATAATGTAACTCAAGATGTTAATCCAATGCTTAAATACAATCAAATAAAAACAAATTAAATAGTGAATAGACTTTTATGCACCTCTCACGGTCTGACAGAACGCAAGCACATGATGTCATGAGGATTTAGCAACGTGTGAGAGCTGCTGGATCCGCGTCCGTGGATTGTGTCCCGACTCCCGAACCATAGAGGGTGATCCGTAAGGATCACGGACCGATTGTGACCCGTTGCACCCCTACTGGGCATGCGTGAGCTGCGTGCGTGGATTGGATGTACTGTGACTGTGTGTGTGTTGAAGCGCACGTCAAAGGAGCTGTGCATTACCGGTGCGGTGGAGATGCCGTGAGTGTGTGTGTGTGTTGGTTGGAGGTCCTGCCGTGTGTGTCTACTAGCTTCTGGTTATGTGCACCCCTGATTATAGCTCACCTCTAATGTAAAATAACAATGTTTGGAGATTTTAATGACCGTTAAATGATGAAACACTAGATGTTTTGCTCTACTTTCTGTAAGTGTTTGGATCTGATGTCCTCTTTTTAAACATACACTAAATCTTGGTGTAGGGTTTGTGGCTTACACAATGGTGAAGCAGAAAGACACGTTCAGGTCCTGGTAGGACACCTGGTAGAAGCGCTCCTCCTCAACCTGTTTGGGCACTAGAACATCAGGCAGCCTCCCCTGGATCACATCTGCCTGATAATCATCTGCAGTCCAGTTAACCTTAAACACAAACAGGGTGGAAAACTTCAGCTGCATAAAAGATACAAGAAAACTACCTGCACTGACATGTAGAAGTGATCAACATTCAACCAACAACCACAGCGAGAAGACAAACCTTAATGCTGGAGGCCATCTCAACAGTGACCGTCACCTCTTCACCAGACTCATCATAAAGCTTATAAAACAGATTCTCCAGCTGTCCTCCTGCTTGCCACGTGATCTTTTCATTGTTCGTCAGGATCAGAGTTTCCTCACCCTGACAGAACACTCGGATCTGCGCCACTCGACTGCTGGGCATGACCTTCACCTCTCTCACAACCTTCTCTATGTGCTTTTGACTCTTAACAAATTAATGAAGAAAGAGAAGATGGAAACATTAAAAAATATGAATTTAATGTGATGCAATTAGGGCTGGGTATCATTAAATATTTTTCAATATTACTACTTTAACGATACTTGGTTTTCGATACCGGTACCTTAACTATACTTTTTTCGATACCTATATGTATAATTCTTAGAGAAAACAACAAGTACTTAAAGTTTTTTTTTTTATTAAACAAAAAAACAACAGTTTTATGGTATATTTATGAATTTATTATTATTTATTTATCTCTTCCCTCTGGAACTAACTAAGGCTGTCATACAATCCATGAACTCTTTCTTTTGTTTTTGTGTTTCTGAAAGGGAAACTGAATATCCAGATTTAAGAGTTATTTGGTTTTTGTTATGGAAATACAATCAGAAATACAGGAAAACGGATCCGTTTTCATTATTTCATTATTCCCTTTTTGCTAATAAAGAGTACACGGATTCAGGTCGACCAGAAACTAGTGTTACTCTGGGTGCCTGGATGGGGGGGCACAGGAAAAACTGAACGAGGAAAACCCTCCACACATCGTTGCTGATAACAGAACCTCTGGTCTCTAATAAAAAGTAAATCCTCCTAAATAAAACAAGTACGTCTCGTGGCCTCGCAGATATTTTAAATGCAATTAAAAAAACAGCGCATGTGTTCTGCTTTCTCCTGAGGAGGTCGGTTGCATATTCGACGGTTCAGCAGGTGAAAACGGAGCTACTGTTTAGTTAAGTAGTTGTAATTCAATTGTTACTAGTCATGATGTCATTGTAAATGGACTATTTCAGGCTAAACAGCTTTATGGATAGGAGGAATTAAATAAGTGACATCAACTATTTGGGAAAAAAAAAAATCAAGAACCTGATTGTTCTTAAGAAGACTGAAGTTCTACCTCTCTGAAATGAAAATAGTACTAGTTTAATGTACGTTCAGATATTTATTATAAAATTAATGACAGCTGATTGAATGTTTTCATTTGATCCATTTAAAGTAAAACATTTTACTATAACAGTTGAATTATATGTATTTAAAGTGAGAGTTTCTCCTAGTAAGAATTCAGTTACCTATTGTGTTTATCTAGTTAATTTTTATTAAGAAAAACTGATTTGATCAGAATAAATAACAGGTTATGGATCTCTGTTTTACTGATTATCTTTAATGCTGGTTACTGTAAAATAAACAATGGTAAATGTTACATGTCGATCCCCAAATTAAGTACTTATGTACTTATTTTATTTAGGTGCATTTACTTTTTTATTAGAGATCATAGAATCTATGATCTCTAATCTATGACATCTATGACATAGATGCGAGTATTTGTGGGGGATTTACCTCCTCTGGTCATTCAGTTCTTATTATTCCTGCTGTGCCTCCCCAGTCTGGCCGTCGAGTCATTCTCCGGTTCTGGTCTGAGTCTACTGGGGTTCGGTTCTCTGGTCCAGGTAGGAGGAGGAGAGCTTCAGAGGATCAGGTGCAGCGCTGACTGGTTACAGCGTGAACTCCTGAGCTGCTCTGCACTGGGCCGAAGCTCACGCGCTTTAAAAACAAAACAAAACCACTTTTCTTTTTCACGTGAGTCTGTCATCTTTATTGACAACCTGCCTGTCAATCACTTTGATCGTTTTTTTTTACTGGAGCAGTGTAACCAGGAAAACATGGAGTGGATTTCAGCGATCTGTGCAATTTCTAATGAACCAGGTGGAATGGATTTCTTTGAAAACGGCCTACTTCCAGTGAAAAGTGATAAAACCCGGACATTTTCATTGATCTCTGAAAACCCCCGGATGCTCCGGACAGCACGTGAAAAGTGGACATGTCCGGGGAAAAGAGGAAGTTTGGTCACCCTAGGGTCTGATCTTTTTAATCTGCCGTTCTGACGGTCCGGTCGGTACCAACGAGTGTTTAAACAAGAGAGGAAGGTCTCGCTTCGTCTACCTCCGCTTATCCAGACCCGGGTCGCGGCCTCGGGTCTGCCTTTTTTTTTTTTTTTTGTTGCCGTAACTGTTGAGAGGAGAGGGAGGGGCTGTGTGTGTCCCTCAGCCTGTGTGTGCGCCAATCAGAGCGGGGCTGGAGCGGCGCATTTAAAGGGACATTTTATTGTAAAAGTACCGAAACGTAGTATCGAAAAAAAGCATTTTTTTCGGTATTACTACCTACCGAAGGTTTTCGGTCGGTACCACAGTAGTACCGTGTTATGGTACCCAGCCCTAGATGCAAAGTGGGATATTTTTTCAACTTACAGGCATGATGAACTCGGCTTCGAGCATTTGTGGCTCTCCATTTAATATGTTAAGGTTGATGGGCTTAGTGACAAGCTGGCCTGCTCCTGTGCTGCTGCAGTCTGCCACCACCATGGGAAGTCCTGTAACCTGAAAAAGCACAAAGAAAAGAAGGCAGATAATGTCAACACAAATATATTTATCAAGTTAAAATATACATCAATAAAAGAAAAAAACCACAGTGAGGGTGTAAAAATGGTGAAACAGATGCAGGAATTTAAAGCATCAGTCCAACATAGGAACGTCAATACCTGGCAGCGAACCAGCTGTTTGGGGTTGGCTGTGAGGTTTCCAGCCACGTCGTGAACTTCAACGGTAAAATTGGCAGAGTTTCCATTTTCCACTTTGACTGGGTTTGAATCCGGTTTCACATCAAGGGAATGTGGATTTCCTGAAATATATGAAGACTTTAATTAAGATGTTTATCTACATATTGACAAATAAGCAAAGATCCAGAGCATGATTTGGATGCAAACACAAATCTAAGCTTTTATGCTTCTGCAGATTGATTAGATGTCCGTTACCTCCACAGTTTGGGATACTATTATTCCCGAACACCACAAATAAACAACAGAGTAACAGACTGTACAATAAAAATAAAGATAGTTTAAAAGGATGTTAAAAAACAAACAAAAAAAAGCTATTTGATTTACGTGATGAGGAAATCAAGTTTCTAATAAATCATTTTTATTTGGAAAATAAAAGCAGTCTTACCAGGAAACAGGCTGATCTTAACAGTCTGGGTCCCTTTTAGTTCAGGAAACTTCACATTCAGGTTGTAACTCTGCAAAGTAAAATTTAGTTGTTTTTTTTTTTTTTTAAATCCAGTTGGTTCTCATTTCTCATTTCTAGAAATTGAAGTTAACTTCATGAATATTTATAATATTCAACAGGTTTGTGTAACCTTGGACTGCTGTACTTTTCCTCTTGCTTTGACCCCTTTGATGGTTAACGTGGTCCCACTGCAGCTCAGCGACTCATAAGTTATTTCCAGGTCACTAAATGAATAAATGGATGGATGAATGGATGAATGAATGAATTATAGATTTATGAGTGAAGTGACCCACCTGCACTTTAGGACAGGCTGATGGTTGGGAGGAGGCGCTGTTGGGTTGTTATAATGATCTGTGAACTTCAGAGGAATGTTGAACGGTACTCCCACACGAACAGTGGAGCTCACATCGCTCACAGTAAAGTTCTCAGCATTTCCCTCTGAAAGAGATAAAAACGATATCCAAGGAATTCACATAGAATATTAAACATGAAACCTAGTTACTGAAAACTTTTAAGGCTCCGTTTACCTTTGATGGTGAATTTGAGCACGTAGCTGGGAAGCTGCTTGCCTCCATAGACAGTGGCACTATTGTCACACAGCACAGTCGTTAGAGTTAGTGTATATAACCCCAAGTCCGTCAGATTTTCTGCGAAAAATAGAAAATGAATATTTATACATCAATTCAGAGCAGAATTACTAAAGTGTGTTTGAATAACTGACAAAAAACTGAAAAATACGTACTAATTCTTTTGAAACCGTGTCCATAATTTGGCACAAAAGGAGCAACAAGTGTC
>SSNR01000004.1:6110854-6130177 GCA_006937965.1 Callopanchax toddi
GTTATCAATCTTTAGTTCTTATAATCATTTCTATGCTTAGAATGATGAACTGTTTTGTTCTATGCCTGTATTGTGCTTGTGTGAGAACTGTTTGCAGGCCTCAGAGGAAAAGTATGCTGGCAGGTTCACACCCTGATAAGAAAGAGACACCGGCGCACGCCTGATAACGGTGTAGCAGAATGGAGCATAATTCAACAATCGTCCTTGTGTATGAAAATGTACTTATGAATTGTGCGGTTTCAGCTGGTTTTATTTCCCCTCCCTTTGAGCAGACTGAAACTTCATTGTAACTAGGGATTCCTGACTCTAATAAATAGCACGGGGAGCGGGGACTGTTTCAGAGTGAGTTGGGAGATTGTGACTGAAACAGCTTCCCGATTCATTCTCCTTGCAAGTAAAACCTTAATGATTCTCTGTGTCTTTGTTCTTACAGATTGTGAATTATGTTAGAGGTTTAAACCTAACATTGTGTTTTAGAAACAAATTGACAAACTCCCTGCTTGACTTTAGAATGAAGTTCTGTAGATTCAATCATCAGGGTGTCTCTTGTTAGCATTCAGAACACTAAAACTGCTAGACAGGCAGTTACTGATCAGGATTAGACAGAGAACAAGGGTCTTCTAGTGTGTCCAAATGGGGCTTGAAGGACATATATCGCTGAATGAATGATGGCAGCTAAAGGAAGTTATGGAAAGAAAATAATAAAGGTCCCAGAACTGAGCCTTGTGGAACCCCACAGGTTAGGGAGGCAATGTTAGAGGATTGTTTTTGTCCTCACAGTGTTCTGTTGGAAAAATATGTTAGTCTAATGCAGAACCAGATATACCAGCCAGAACGTTCAGTCTACTGTATTCAGTAAAATGTTGTGGTCAATTATTAAATGTCAATGTGTAAAACATTATGATCAAATGTCTACACTGTTGTTGGGGCTGAATGAGGATGAAACAGTTAGTAGCTTTAACAATTATTGTGGTAAATTTTCCTATATAACCATTTAAAATCTAATGTACCATTAAAACTCTAGTCAGTGATCTTGTTTTTTAAAAGCTACGGTGAGCTTTTGACCGTCTGACAGAGGAAGTGTCCCAAACACAGCAATGAGAAAGGACTAAAGGGTTTTAAACCTTCAGAAAGTAAAAAATCTGTTTTGTGACTGTATTTAAATTTTTATAATGTTTACCTCAAACTACTTCTGGGCCTTAAAGCAGCTAAGTGGAGTATTAGGATTAGTCCTATCATCAAAAACCTGCCATACACAATCCTGTACATTTTGCACTCTGGGGGAGATCTACAGGGAGACCAGTTTTTTTTATTTTTAGTGACTGCTAATTGTTATATGATTAAATAGTAAAATAAAACAGATGATTACAAACTAGATTGTATTATCAATTTTATTATTCTATGATATTTCAGACTTTGATGATGGTTTAGATTCATATAGCACTTTTCAAGGCACCCAAAGAGCTTGACAGATGATCTATTATTCAAACACACTCACTCACACTCTGGTGGTGGTAAACTACATCTGTAGCCACAGCTGCCCTGGGACAGTCTGATAGAGGCAAGGCTGCCATCTTTGGACTCGACCCCTCTGACCACCACCAACCTTCTTACCCCAGGTGACTAGGACGGAGCTGGGATTGAACTGCCAACCCTCTGATAACCAGACAACCCACTCCACCGCCTGATCCACTGCCACCCAAAAGGGTTAAAGGTTAAGGACAAGAAGATTGTCTCTCTGTCTGCAGAATGTGAGGAAATAATTATAATTAACTGTGATAAATGTAATCGCAATAATCACAATACCAAAACGTTCATCTGGTTTATCCCCAGTGCAAATAATATTCATAATTCTAATAATATAAAACATTAAAATAAAAAAGTTCCAAAGTTTGCATGTTCATTGTTTCCCCAACTCACAGAAACTACATCAGAAACACGTGTAGGAGTCTGTTTGTATCGATTGTCTCGCCCATGGATGCTGCTGTTGCTGCTCCGCTGGCCCTGAGTAGTGGGACAGCATTATGCTCGACCATCCAGCCGGCTAGCTAGTCAGTCATCCTGTAAGCTATTTCATCAACCTGCCTCCCAATCGGTCAACCAGCACTAAGCCTGTCAGCCAGTTATGCGGTCAGTTAGTCAACTGACCTCAGAGCCAATCAGTCAGTGAGCCAGTCAGTCAGGAGAGCAGCCAATTAGTGAAACCCTCCAGCTTGTCACTGGTGAGAGGAGACTTTCCCAAAAACACGGTAAGGGCTATCAAGAATAACTGATGCATGATAATAAAAAAAAGAATCATTAGCTCGCTGTTGTGTGTGTTGAAAACACACATTTACATGTGAATGAACATAGTTATCTTGGTAAACAGACAGAAAAGCAGGGAGGGAGTTGCTAGAAATAACAGTTAAAAACAAAACAACGACAGAAAGAGAAGGGGCGTCCGAGTTACATTTGTTTTATTTAGTTTGACAGTTTGTTGACAATGCTGGCTTGTTTTTTTGGTTTTGTCGGGCGATTATTCATTTAGAGCCAAATGCAATTTGAACCACTAGGGCTATTAAATTATACACATTGAACAGAACTGGTCCGGCCCCATGCAGACTGTGAAAGCCGTGTATAACATAGGAGGTGGTTTCAGTCTAAGCTCCTAGCGGGAGGAACACCACGTCTGCGTACGGAGGTTGCAGGGGACGGGTTAAATCATAGATGGCATGCTTTTATTTGTCTGCCCTTAAAGAGCAGACTTACTTCGCAGCCTGTCACATTAGTGGTCCATTAAAAATCCCAAATTAACTCAGTAAATGTTAGTTGTTAGTATGATGTGACAGAAAGTTTCAAAGCCACTAGTTTTCTGCTTCCACCAGTGGACTTTTTGTTGTTTGAACAAAGTGACACGTAGTTTTTGATGCACTGACACTGAGTTAAACAAGGGCAGAGAGTTCAGTGACATGAGGAGAGAGCTACGACACACAAGGACATTTTGTCGACATTTAGATTCAGCTCATGGTGAAAGGAAGGGTTTCTATTACATTTTGTTTCATCACCCCAAGGAGTTATTACATGAACATATAGATAAATATTTGATTAAAGCACATACAGTATGTTTTAAAAGAGAAATTTTAAGAGTCCAACAGTAAAGACAGACAAATAATATACTGTTTTAAACTTGTATTGAAACAGTATTCAGAATGCATGCTGTTTTTCTTAAATTGATATTCAGACATGTTAAAAGTGTTAGAAACAGTAATCAACAATCAGCATATTTCTTTGTGTTGACATTATTTTAACAAGCTCAGTTTGGAGGAAGTTAGTTCTGACTGGACAGATGAGCTAATGGACAATCTGAGTTTAGCCAGATCATGTAAACTTTATTTTATAAACTTTTACAGTAAATTACTTGTAATTTTAGAGCTAGTCATTGTTAGCCTGGCAAGCCAGACTATATATGTGGATGTATAGTCTGGCCACGATCCATTGAAACAACTCATTTATAGGGGCGGGATGAACGGTTGTCAATCAAACTGTCTTCACGTAGTATTGGATAGCTCTAGGACCAATCAGAGTTGTTTAGCAACAATCGGAATCAGCTGGTAAATTTAACTTATATTGTATTCAATCAGCAAAGCAGCCAATACATCCATTTCCAAAATAAAAGACTTAAGTGCCTCTAGCTGTTTGCGTCTTTAAAAAAAGCCAAAATTTAAATCGTCCAAAGTTGATGACAAAGCCGTTCCAAATGAACGTGGTTCCCAAGTTGCCACCCATGTTGCTTAATTTCAAAGTCAAAGCGCTGCCATCATCTGCTAATCCCGCCCACCAGACCATTATAGCGTTGTGATTGGCCTGGTATGAGACTGACTGGACCAATCAGTGGGCTGCAGAGGTTCCAATGGAGCGTGGCTAGGCCAAAGTCTGCAGAGCTAAACTAGTTTACTAGGCGGAGTCATTGTAGCATTTATGCTGGAATTTAATGTTTTTGCAGGAGTAACCAAAAAACCTAAAATTAACGACTATGTGAAGGTTACATAAGATAATTTGCATTATAAAAACATTTTAAAAAATAGTGACTTATATGAACTATTTGAGGTTGAAATTGGAACTAAAACATTTCTTTACATTCCTATTTCAAACTGGGGCCAAACATTACAAGTCATGGTTGTATTAATTTAATTCAAATTTTTAAATAGGAGTGTATGTTTTATGAAAAAATTTCTCTTTAAAACAAATGGAGCATTCTCCAAGACTGATTATAGTTTGTTTTTTACCAAGAAATGTAAAAATGACTGAGAAATATGAATGTGAGTGGATGGACACTTTAACAAGGTACTTTAAAAAAATCTATAGTGATCATGAAACTGGAAAAAAAAAACATCTGCTCAATTCAGTTTTAAAATCTCAATAGAAATGACTGATTTTAGGGCAGAACATATTCAGACAACAAACCTGGCAAGACTTATTAGAAGTTAAGAGGGAGGAAATGTAGGAGAGAGAGAACAAGGCATCAGTCCAAAGGGCGTTTCAGCACAGCAGCCTAATATTGTGTTGTCCAGATGGTCAGGCCTTATTATGAAGTGTGCATGTTTCTGTAATGAGCCTCATGACCATAAGTCCTGGATGTGACACACATACTGTATCTGTGCATGTTTTATAAACTAACTGAACTTTTCCTTTGAGGAGGTTTTATTCACCCACCCACCCCAAAAAACAGGTAAATTTAATGTTACCTAATCAACCTGACTTTAAATGGGATGTAATGTACAAAAATAGGCAAAAATAAAGGAGAATTTAAAACATTTAGCTACAATGCAACAACTGCACATTGAATCCATCCGATTCTTGAAGGAAAACATCCAGAAAGCCATCACTGAGGATGTTACATTTACTTTCCAGCATCCTGTCATGCAGATGGCACAACAATTAGACTAAAAATCTTCATCCGTTCTGTATTCACTACTGGGCTGTAAGCAGACACGTCTGCCCACATCAGATCAGAGCTTTGTGACAGTGATCTGAAGTTTTTATTTCCCCAAAACAGCAGAATCATGCTGTCTTCTACCACAGCATGGTGCATCTCTGATGAAGATCTGGGATTTTAAATACCTTAAAATCCATAGTTTTTTTGCAGTGAAACCACACAAAACGGAGGAATATCAGTAGACCTACAGTAGTGAGGGTTTTGTTTTCTTTGAATGCTGACATGTGGCCAAAAGAAGCACAAACAGGATGTATCTGTGTGACTCCAGATGTTGCAAATCCTTTTTTTTCTGTTCAAAAGACAAACCATGGCACGCACCCGATCTTTGTTTTGTCCTCTACTCAGACCGTTTCCCCTCTCAGTTTTACTGAAAACTCACTCCTGCATCCCTCTGAGTGAGTGCTGTAGATGTAAGCTGCCTTTTGGCTATAATAATGCCTTTAAACACTCAAGTGAAAAAAAAAATGGATTTTGACTTGTGATGGGTTCAAAAAATAATAATGACTTAGATGAACAACAAACACACAGCAACTTTCCACCCTAAAACTCCGAGTCAGTCATGGTTCATCTGATTTACTGCAGCGTTGTGGACGGATGGCTGGAATTTGTGTTTTAATTTCCTAGTGGCTCAAAAGGAGTTTTAAAGAGATTTGACTCCAACATCTGCTCAGGGGACACCTATGCATATTTTAAAAATGTAATTTCCGCGTGTTGTTTAATAATAGCACTTGAAAACGTTCTGACACAAAGGAGACATTGATCCCAGTTATATTACTTCACATACTTCACTCAGGGATTATTGTTTCTTAGTTCTTTTACTCACTTACAATTATTGATATTGAGCACAAGGGAGAGAAGAGAAGATCCCTTGGGCAGTTTTTGTAATAATGGAAGTTGATTATCCTTGAACTCCTACAGTACACATCAGAAGTCGAGTACACCCCTGTGCAATAATCACTTGAATGTCAACTGATGCAGAAATCACTTCTCAATTAGAGCGTGGCTTTCTAAGTTTACAAGAAGAATATTTAAACTTTGACTTTAAAAATGCTAAGGTGAAAATATGGGTTCATTATAAATAGTGAATGCATGCAATTAGCAATGCGCACGTTTGAATGTAAATAAAAAAAGCATTACACGCACATGACATTAAGTTGAAGTAAATACGTGATTGAAGTCATAAAACAGGCTGTAAACACCTAATTGCTTTCAGAAGTTAACATATGGCCCGTCTGTGTCACATGTCAAAAAAAAAGAAAAGAAAAGAAATTAAAAAAACACAAAAATTCTTAGTTCACATAAAAAATGAATACAGGATGATTTGTAACCATGTACAGTTAAATAGAAACAAACTTGCATGTGCAGCAAGGACCAGGAAGGACTGAAGGAACAAATGATCAATAGAACCACAAATAAACACAGCTGCAGTAACGGTGCTGCTAAAAAGACACCACTAAGAATGGCCTACTTCCAAAGTCTAACTCTGAGAAACACACAGAGGAAAGTGGCTGGAATTCATGTCAAAAGCATTCAGTGTGACTTCCGGTAAGGCGCCACATGGAGTAGACGTGTTGTTGCTCGGCTCCGCTCAATTCTTTCTAAAATTACGTTTCTACCCTTTCCAACACCACCTGCCTGGCATATATTTGTTGAGTTTTTTACTCATTTTTGATATAACGTACTCTTATGGCTTCCAAAACCGCTTCGAAGGCCAAATCCGGTAAAAAAGACGACCCACCTCCGGACCTGACAGTGGATGCCATTGCTGAGCTATTAGCTCAACACAAAGTGGAGCTAACAGCAGAATTCAAGACGGAATTCAAATCTTCCTTCACCCATCTTGAGACGAAGTTCGATCAGGTTCGGATAGCAGTGGAAGAACATGGCCAGCACCCAGGGCCGGTTCTGAGCATAGGCGGATTAGGTCATTGCCTAGGGCGCCCTCTGCTGGAAGGGGCGCCAAATTGTCCCTTTTTTTTAAATAAAAAAATTTTTTATTGTTTTTTGGATAAACTGTTGAACAGACTTTTCATCTCATGTGAAGAGCAAAGTAATAAATAAATACATAAACTAAATAAATAAAAAAGCACAAGTTTTGCTGCATGAACAGTCAACAGTGGCGCCCCATGGCTACCTGCTGCTGCTGGCTGTGAACAGGTGGGGTGGGGTGGGGGGGTGCTGGGGGAGGAGGGGCGCGCCGCGCCCGCGCGCATCCCTCCGTCCGGTAGTTATTGATGAGGACTCGGAGTCTGCTGCGGACGTGATAGCACATATCGCTGCAAAATGAAAAGACAAAGCAAGCCCTCTGGGGCAGCCTTCAGGAAACGGAGAAAGGAAGAGGAGGAAAAACGGGCCCAAAGTCGAGGTATGTAATTATTTTACATTAAATTGTGAACATTTTTCCTGAATCCATGAATTAGCAGGTTAGCTAAGACTAAAGGGCTATCACGCAGTTGTGCCCGCAGGCCCCCACTTATTATATGAATGTATGTCATCAGTTCAGTTTACCCAACTTTAGTACATTGCTTACTACGTATTTTCCGGAGTCGGACTATAAATCGCTCCGGACTCGGAGTATAAATCGCATGCTGCACCATGCATAATGAAGAAGAAAAAAACACATATAAGTCGCATTTTTAGAGGAAATTTTATTTTCCAAAATCCGAGACCATGAACTGGTATTTCACATTATTAGCTCAGCTTATTTGCCGTGAAGCTGAGCTGGAATTTCCGACTTCCAAGGACAAATCGAATGCGCCAAGCCTTACCAAGCATGGCGCCTGATTGGTACACACAGGCCTAGACCGCCACCTTGCAGTTCATGTGAAAATTTAAATTCTGTTGCAGGACCAGCCAAACTATGAAAAAAAGTGCGACTTATAGTCAGGAAAATACGGTACTTAGGATTTGCATGTATTATGGATCACTTATCTATCTGTACAACTAGATTGTAATAAAATATATTTGTTTTATTTGTCCAGATGCATTAAGAACATTTTTGCAGCCACAGCACGCACTAGCTTCTGCAGAGGAGATGTCAGCAGCACCAGGGGATTCAGCGCCTGAAGAATGTAAGTTAAATCAACAAAAGATTAGGGCTTTTTTAATCATTGCATACTATGACCCTTTATGATGTATTTTGATGCAACAATTGCACAATGCATATTTTGTGAACAATGTAATGGGACAATATTCTGCTTACAAAAGCTATAACAAAACACTTAGGAGGGAGAAGGATATTGATTTGGATTTTAAATAGGGTGACCAACTCTTTCCTGGGGACATTTCTGCTTTTCACATTCTTTGTACACATTCGGTGATAATTTATTTTAACCAAATAGAGAAGGAAAAGGTTAAATATGTTAAAAATAAAAGTATTCTTTAACTAAACAAAATACCATTTTGTGTTTTAGGAACAGGCGAAGTGTCTTTTTTTAGAAATCAAAATATGGTCATCCTGACCTGAGTTGTTGAATACTTGAACCAAATAAAATAAACATAAAAATCAGACTTATTGGAGAATTTGTTGAAAATTTCTACTACAACTTACTTCCATTCCTTAGCATTTCCCTCTAATTAATTTTATTGTTATGTGTTTTATATATCTGTAAGTGATCCTATTCTGCCTATTTAAATCCTTTTTGTTTTCTTGTTATTTATATACTGTTTTAATGCTGTCTTATAGCATCTTGGTTGGTTCACAAGCTGTCTTTTAAATGTGCTTTATAATAAACTTGGCATGGAACTTAAATTTAAACTGACTTTTTTGTTTTTAATGGCAGCAACCAGTCATGCAGCAAGAAGCAGCACTCTTGGAAGGGAAAGACAGAAGCAACATGTAGATCCAGGTGAGTACAGTAGTAACAATATAATCCTATGCTAGTACTTTAGTTAGTATGAAGCTATTACAATAATGCCCTGTTTATTCATTAGTAGTATATGTAATCAGATAATAAAATATTATAACATGTTAAGGCCTTAAGAACTGTCAAAAACTTTAGTCTATTTTTCTAAAAACTTTATGTATGTAGATGTCTTTATAATAACTATTTGTGTATTTTGTGTGTTTTATTCTCTTACAGAAGAACAACCAAGTACCAGCAGACTTATTGTTACAGTTCACCAACCTGAAGAACAATTATCAACCTCAACTGAGGTATGCGAGTCTGTCACAGCCGCTCCTATTGATCCTGCTGATTGGCCACCACACCTTACTGATTCGGACAGGATGGAGTTTGTCCAGCGAGGCCCTTATGTGATCCAGTCAGATTTCATATTCCCAAAACAGGATGGAAGGAGTTGCCATCATCATTATTTCTTTAGGAAACTAGCAAATGGGGAGATGATCAAAAGAACATGGCTCATGTATTCCCCCAAAAAAGACAGTTTGTACTGTTTCTGCTGCAAGCTCTTCTCCCAAAAAGTGTTCAAGTTACAAAGCAGTGAGGGTCTAAATGACTGGAAAAACTGCACTGACATACTGAAGATGCATCAGAACAGTCCTGAACATAGGAAGAATATGGGATCATGGAAAGAACTGGACACCCGTGTTAGAAAGGGTCAAACAATCGACAAAGTTGAACTGGCACTGATAATTAACGAAAGGAGAAGGTGGCGAGAGGTTCTTACCAGATTAGTAGCCATCATTCAGTCACTGGCAGAGCGAAACATTGCTTTGAGAGGGTCTACAGACAGACTTCATGAAACAAATAATGGCAATTTTTTAAAGGAAGTGGAGCTCATGGCTCAGTTTGACCCAGTGCTGAAGGAGTATGTTGCTAAGGTGGAAGGAGGGGCCAATCACACATCTTACCTTGGGAAGACCATTCAAAATGAGCTCATTGACTGCATAAGTGAAAGGATTCTTCAGTCTATTTTGAATGAAATAAAGCAGTCCAAATACTACTCCATTATTTTAGACTGCACTCCAGATTTGAGCCACACAGAGCAGTTATCAATAATAATTCGAATAGTTGCTGTTGAAGGCACTCCTCAAATTAAGGAACACTTCTTGGGGTTTCTTGAGGCCGAAGAAGCAACTGGAGAAGCCCTCTCGACTCTCATTCTAAAAAAACTCAGAGAGCTCAATGTTCCATTTGAAGATTGTAGAGGGCAGTCTTATGACAATGGAGCAAATATGAAGGGAAAAAACAAGGGAGTCCAAGCCAGACTGCTTCAGATGAACCCCAGGGCTTTATATGTGCCATGTGGAGCACACACTGTAAATCTAGTTGTGTCTGATGCAGCAAAGAGCTCTGCAGATGCAACTGCCTACTTTGGTTACCTGCAGAAACTATTTAACTTTTTTTCTGCATCCACTCAAAGGTGGTCCATATTAACAAAACATCTTGACACAACATTGAAATCGTGGGCAGATACTAGATGGGAAAGTCGAATCAACAGTGTGGCGGCTGTCAGATTCCAGGCTGCAAAAGTGAGAGATGCTCTTTTAGAGGTAAGAGAGAGTGCTGCAGATCCAGCCACAAAAATAGAAGCACAATCACTGGCAGAAGAAGTTGGATCATACAGATTTTCAATATGCAGTGTTGTGTGGTATGATATTCTGACAAAAATCCAAAATGTGAATAAACTTCTGCAGTCTCAGAGCATGCAGTTGGATGTAGCTGTTGATCTCCTTAAACAAGCAGAAGACTCACTTGCTGCCTACAGAGATGATGGCTTTGCTGCAGCCCAGACATCTGCCAAAGAGATGTGTGAAGAGATGAATGTAGTGGCTGCTCTCAAACAAAAACGACTCAGAAGTACCAAAAGGCAGTTCTCCTACGAGGCCCCTGAAGAACCTCTGACTGACGCCCTAAAGAAAATGGAGGTCTCATTTTTCAACTTGGTTGTGGATGTGTCTGTTTCATCACTAAAAGAGAGAACACAAATGATGTGCAATGTTGCAAATAAGTTCAGTGTTCTCCTCAAGTTCCCTGATCTGCCAACTGAGGAGCTTGAAAAGCAGACCAAAGATTTGTGCAGAACCCTGACATCAGGAGATCAGGCAAACCTGAATGATGAGGAACTGGTTGTGGAGATGACGTCTTTTCCACCATGGCCAAAACCAAAGATGACAATGCTGGAACTTCTAGTTTTCCTTGAAGAAAAAGACTTGAAAGAGGTGTATCCAAACATGTGGGTGGCATTGAGAATTGGTGTCACCACCCCAGTCACCGTGGCATCTGCAGAGAGAAGCTTCTCCAAACTAAAGTTGATCAAAACATACTTAAGGTCTACAATGTCACAAGAGCGCCTTAATGGACTGGCAATTATCAGCATAAATCGGGAAATGTCAGGACAGATTTCATATGATGAAACCATAGATGCCTTTGCTGCACGCAAATGAAGACGTGTGAGGTTTTAAAACTTGACATTGACTCAGTGTGGCTTGTTTTCAAAAAACCGTGTGGCTTGTTTAAAAACACTTGTTTTATTTGCTCTTATTGCATTATGTTGAAAAGATTTTAATCTTTTTTTCAATCTTTTGCACTGAACGTGTGTTAACTTTAGTTATTACTATTTCAAACATTTTGAAAGTTGCTCTTTTTCAGCATTTTTCCTAAGGTTTCTGCTGAATAAATATAAATGTTTACTATTTCAAATATTTTGAGAGTTGTACTACTGTATTGTAGTATTTTGTTCACAATTATTTACTATTTACCTCATTTTCAGAGTTGCACATTTGTTTTTTTACACAATTAAACTTTATTTTATTTGCTATTTATACATGGCTGTTGTTTACATTTTGAGAATTGCACTATTGTTTTCAGGTATTTTCTTTGATGCTACTTTTTGTAATTATTTACTGCTAATATTGTTTTGAGTGTGTTTTATTGCACTGTTCCATTTATAGACTATCTCTACTGTCCATTTTAGTCTAAATAAATATTTTTGGAAGTTACTGAGTTATGTTGTTTCTGTTCTGGGCAGTAGGGGGCGCCAAAATCCTTTTTCGCCTAGGGCACTATGCAACTCAGGGCCGGCCCTGNTTTCCTGAATCCATGAATTAGCAGGTTAGCTAAGACTAAAGGGCTATCACGCAGTTGTGCCCGCAGGCCCCCACTTATTATATGAATGTATGTCATCAGTTCAGTTTACCCAACTTTAGTACATTGCTTACTACGTATTTTCCGGAGTCGGACTATAAATCGCTCCGGACTCGGAGTATAAATCGCATGCTGCACCATGCATAATGAAGAAGAAAAAAACACATATAAGTCGCATTTTTAGAGGAAATTTTATTTTCCAAAATCCGAGACCATGAACTGGTATTTCACATTATTAGCTCAGCTTATTTGCCGTGAAGCTGAGCTGGATTTTCCGACTTCCAAGGACAAATCGAATGCGCCAAGCCTTACCAAGCATGGCGCCTGATTGGTACACACAGGCCTAGACCGCCACCTTGCAGTTCATGTGAAAATTTAAATTCTGTTGCAGGACCAGCCAAACTATGAAAAAAAGTGCGACTTATAGTCAGGAAAATACGGTACTTAGGATTTGCATGTATTATGGATCACTTATCTATCTGTACAACTAGATTGTAATAAAAATATATTTGTTTTATTTGTCCAGATGCATTAAGAAAATTTTTGCAGCCACAGCACGCACTAGCTTCTGCAGAGGAGATGTCAGCAGCACCAGGGGATTCAGCGCCTGAAGAATGTAAGTTAAATCAACAAAAGATTAGGGCTTTTTTTAATCATTGCATACTATGACCCTTTATGATGTATTTTGATGCAACAATTGCACAATGCATATTTTGTGAACAATGTAATGGGACAATATTCTGCTTACAAAAGCCATAACAAAACACTTAGGAGGGAGACGGATATTGATTTGGATTTTAAATAGGGTGACCAACTCTTTCCTGGGGACATTTCTGCTTTTCACATTCTTTGTACACATTCGGTGATAATTTATTTTAACCAAATAGAGAAGGAAAAGGTTAAATATGTTAAAAATAAAAGTATTCTTTAACTAAACAAAATACCATTTTGTGTTTTAGGAACAGGCCAAGTGTCTTTTTTTAGAAATCAAAATATGGTCATCCTGACCTGAGTTGTTGAATACTTGAACCAAATAAAATAAACATAAAAATCAGACTTATTGGAGAATTTGTTGAAAATTTCTACTACAACTTACTTCCATTCCTTAGCATTTCCCTCTAATTAATTTTATTGTTATGTGTTTTATATATCTGTAAGTGATCCTATTCTGCCTATTTAAATCCTTTTTGTTTTCTTGTTATTTATATACTGTTTTAATGCTGTCTTACAGCATCTTGGTTGGTTCACAAGCTGTCTTTTAAATGTGCTTTATAATAAACTTGGCATGGAACTTAAATTTAAACTGACTTTTTTGTTTTTAATGGCAGCAACCAGTCATGCAGCAAGAAGCAGCACTCTTGGAAGTGAAAGACAGAATCAACATGTAGATCCAGGTGAGTACAGTAGTAACAATATAATCCTATGCTAGTACTTTAGTTAGTATGAAGCTATTACAATAATGCCCTGTTTATTCATTAGTAGTATATGTAATCAGATAATAAAATATTATAACATGTTAAGGCCTTAAGAACTGTCAAAAACTTTAGTCTATTTTTCTAAAAACTTTATGTATGTAGATGTCTTTGTAATAACTATTTGTGTATTTTGTGTGTTTTATTCTCTTACAGAAGAACAACCAAGTACCAGCAGACTTATTGTTACAGTTCACCAACCTGAAGAACAATTATCAACCTCAACTGAGGTATGCGAGTCTGTCACAGCCGCTCCTATTGATCCTGCTGATTGGCCACCACACCTTACTGATTCGGACAGGATGGAGTTTGTCCAGCGAGGCCCTTATGTGATCCAGTCAGATTTCATATTCCCAAAACAGGATGGAAGGAGTTGCCATCATCATTATTTCTTTAGGAAACTAGCAAATGGGGAGATGATCAAAAGAACATGGCTCATGTATTCCCCCAAAAAAGACAGTTTGTACTGTTTCTGCTGCAAGCTCTTCTCCCAAAAAGCGTTCAAGTTACAAAGCAGTGAGGGTCTAAATGACTGGAAAAACTGCACTGACATACTGAAGATGCATCAGAACAGTCCTGAACATAGGAAGAATATGGGATCATGGAAAGAACTGGACACCCGTGTTAGAAAGGGTCAAACAATCGACAAAGTTGAACTGGCACTGATAATTAACGAAAGGAGAAGGTGGCGAGAGGTTCTTACCAGATTAGTAGCCATCATTCAGTCACTGGCAGAGCGAAACATTGCTTTGAGAGGGTCTACAGACAGACTTCATGAAACAAATAATGGCAATTTTTTAAAGGAAGTGGAGCTCATGGCTCAGTTTGACCCAGTGCTGAAGGAGTATGTTGCTAAGGTGGAAGGAGGGGCCAATCACACATCTTACCTTGGGAAGACCATTCAAAATGAGCTCATTGACTGCATAAGTGAAAGGATTCTTCAGTCTATTTTGAATGAAATAAAGCAGTCCAAATACTACTCCATTATTTTAGACTGCACTCCAGATTTGAGCCACACAGAGCAGTTATCAATAATAATTCGAATAGTTGCTGTTGAAGGCACTCCTCAAATTAAGGAACACTTCTTGGAGTTTCTTGAGGCCGAAGAAGCAACTGGAGAAGCCCTCTCAACTCTCATTCTAAAAAAACTCAGAGAGCTCAATGTTCCATTTGAAGATTGTAGAGGGCAGTCTTATGACAATGGAGCAAATATGAAGGGAAAAAACAAGGGAGTCCAAGCCAGACTGCTTCAGATGAACCCCAGGGCTTTATATGTGCCATGTGGAGCACACACTGTAAATCTAGTTGTGTCTGATGCAGCAAAGAGCTCTGCAGATGCAACTGCCTACTTTGGTTACCTGCAGAAACTATTTAACTTTTTTTCTGCATCCACTCAAAGGTGGTCCATATTAACAAAACATCTTGACACAACATTGAAATCATGGGCAGATACTAGATGGGAAAGTCGAATCAACAGTGTGGCGGCTGTCAGATTCCAGGCTGCAAAAGTGAGAGATGCTCTTTTAGAGGTAAGAGAGAGTGCTGCAGATCCAGCCACAAAAATAGAAGCACAATCACTGGCAGAAGAAGTTGGATCATACAGATTTTCAATATGCAGTGTTGTGTGGTATGATATTCTGACAAAAATCCAAAATGTGAATAAACTTCTGCAGTCTCAGAGCATGCAGTTGGATGTAGCTGTTGATCTCCTTAAACAAGCAGAAGACTCACTTGCTGCCTACAGAGATGATGGCTTTGCTGCAGCCCAGACATCTGCCAAAGAGATGTGTGAAGAGATGAATGTAGTGGCTGCTCTCAAACAAAAACGACTCAGAAGTACCAAAAGGCAGTTCTCCTACGAGGCCCCTGAAGAACCTCTGACTGACGCCCTAAAGAAAATGGAGGTCTCATTTTTCAACTTGGTTGTGGATGTGTCTGTTTCATCACTAAAAGAGAGAACACAAATGATGTGCAATGTTGCAAATAAGTTCAGTGTTCTCCTCAAGTTCCCTGATCTGCCAACTGAGGAGCTTGAAAAGCAGACCAAAGATTTGTGCAGAACCCTGACATCAGGAGATCAGGCAAACCTGAATGATGAGGAACTGGTTGTGGAGATGACGTCTTTTCCACCATGGCCAAAACCAAAGATGACAATGCTGGAACTTCTAGTTTTCCTTGAAGAAAAAGACTTGAAAGAGGTGTATCCAAACATGTGGGTGGCATTGAGAATTGGTGTCACCACCCCAGTCACCGTGGCATCTGCAGAGAGAAGCTTCTCCAAACTAAAGTTGATCAAAACATACTTAAGGTCTACAATGTCACAAGAGCGCCTTAATGGACTGGCAATTATCAGCATAAATCGGGAAATGTCAGGACAGATTTCATATGATGAAACCATAGATGCCTTTGCTGCACGCAAATCAAGACGTGTGAGGTTTTAAAACTTGACATTGACTCAGTGTGGCTTGTTTTCAAAAAACCGTGTGGCTTGTTTAAAAAAACTTGTTTTATTTGCTCTTATTGCATTATGTTGAAAAGATTTTAATCTTTTTTTCAATCTTTTGCACTGAACGTGTGTTAACTTTAGTTATTACTATTTCAAACATTTTGAAAGTTGCTCTTTTTCAGCATTTTTCCTAAGGTTTCTGCTGAATAAATATAAATGTTTACTATTTCAAATATTTTGAGAGTTGTACTACTGTATTGTAGTATTTTGTTCACAATTATTTACTATTTACCTCATTTTCAGAGTTGCACATTTGTTTTTTTACACAATTAAACTTTATTTTATTTGCTATTTATACATGGCTGTTGTTTACATTTTGAGAATTGCACTATTGTTTTCAGGTATTTTCTTTGATGCTACTTTTTGTAATTATTTACTGCTAATATTGTTTTGAGTGTGTTTTATTGCACTGTTCCATTTATAGACTATCTCTACTGTCCATTTTAGTCTAAATAAATATTTTTGGAAGTTACTGAGTTATGTTGTTTCTGTTCTGGGCAGTAGGGGGCGCCAAAATCCTTTTTCGCCTAGGGCACTATGCAACTCAGGGCCGGCCCTGCCAGCGCCTGTCTTCGCTCGAGCTGGCGTCGGAGGACGCAAGTCAACGGATCAAGGAACTCGAAGAGGCGGTTGACGAACTTCGACAGTCTAGCTCCAAACTATCTGCTAAAGTTGTCGACTTAGAAGGCCGAAGCCGCCGGAAGAACTTACGATTACTTGGTTTAGCAGAATCCACTGAAACTGGCAGTCCAACTGACTTCTTCGCTGCTGTCCTCACTCAGTGAGATCTTTGGGGGTGACACGCTTCCATCTCCTCCAGAACTGGACAGAGCGCACCGTACCTTAGCGCCGAGGCCGAAACCGGGCGACCGGCCGCGACCCGTGATTCTCCGCTTCCACAAGTTTCAGACGAGAGAGCTCATCATCAGGGAGGCGCGCTGAAGAGGAGTCCTTAATTATCGAGATCAGCGGATCCGAATCGTGGAGGATTACTGTCCCGAGGTCCTAACTCAGAGGGCTGAATACAGGGAGGTGAAGACGGAGCTTTACAAATGCGGACTGAAACTGTCGCTGGGATATCCTGCCTGTCTTCGTATCACCCTGACCGGAGGGGAGAGGAAGTGGCTGCGCTCCGTTGAAGAAGCCCGGCGGTACATCGATGAACATCCGACTGCACGACCCACACAGTGACAGCGGCCGGAGGTGCACCGCTACTAACAGAGCCATTGGAGTTCTATATGCTTGTTTATTTTTAATTCTCTCTTTATTTGTTTTTCTTCAGTTTTTTTTCCTTTCTTTTTTCTCCTAATCTTCAATAAGTAGGGAATACTTGCCCTGGTGTCAGTTTAGGCATATATGGACAGGTTCAGTCTAATTACCACATTTCTTTTTAATTTATGCACACAAGCAAATGAGTAACTTAAATATGTACTCTTATTTAATTTATTTTACATTTTATCTTAATTTTTTACTAGTGTCATTATAGTTGTTATTACTGGGATTATAATTTGAACGGTTATTCTATATATATATATATCGCTGTTGTTTTTTGTTTGTTTTTTTTGTTTTTTTTTCTTTATCCATTTGCCTATTTTCTTCTCATATATTTGTCTTTAAAGAACCACTTACGCCAATAGAGGGCACTTTTGTTTACCCATACTTAACTAGTTTTTTGTTATTCTTTCTTTTCTTTTCTATTTTTGAGTAACGGCTCATGTACATGTTTCAGACGAGCCGAGCTAGTAGTTTAGACCTGGAAGTTGATTTCCTCTTGGAAGGTAGACTGTTATATGGGGGAGCTTGCTGCTGCGTTCTTCAGTAGCTGTCAATTGATTTGGGTGGGAGAGGAGGGATCAGGGATTGTGTTCTTTCTGTTTTCGAAGGGTTTTTTCTTAACTTGCAGAACTTATGTCCTGCACCATTTTCCATTTTGTACCAGTGTTCTCTTTTATTTAAATATCATGCTTATATGCCAACCACATTGTTTGCATTATTTCCCTGTCCTCCATGTAGACCTGGATGACTAGAGCCTTAAATTTGCTCAGCTGGAATGTCAAGGGTTTAAACCATCCTATTAAAAGGAGGAAAGTTTTTGCACAAATTAAACAGGAAAACGCCTCCATAGCCTTTTTACAGGAAATCCATATCAGGGCTTCGGATAGCTCGCGGCTTATGTCACGGTGGGTGGGGCAGCAGTTCCATTCATCTTTCGAGGCTAAGGCTAGGGGGGTGTCCATCCTTATCAGCCCTGATGTCCCATTCACGCAGTTCAACGTGATTTCGGATCGGTACGGTCGTTTTGTTGCTGTTTCAGGAAGACTATATAACATACAGGTAGTTTTAGTCAATGTATATGCTCCCAACTCTGACAATCCTCAATTCTTTGAACATCTTTTTTCCAGTCTGCCAGACTTGGACTCTTATTCTCTTATATTCGGTGGTGATTTGAATTGTTGGCTAGACCCCGTCTTGGACCGATCCTCGTTGAAACCAACCTGTCTGAGTAAGTCTGCTGCGCTAATCCACTCTTTTCTTTCTACATATGGTGTTAAGGATATTTGGCGACATCTGCATCCGATGGATAGGGAATACTCTTTTTTCTCTAATGTGCACCACACCTTCTCCAGGATAGATTATTTCCTCCTAGATAACTATTTGACCAGTATTACAGACACCTGTGAGTACCGTGCCATAGTTATATCTGATCATGCCCCCCTGGTTTTGACTCTGTCTATGCCTGACTTGCCAAGATCGGAGAGGAGCTGGCGTTTCAACCCTACATTGCTCTCAGACAACACCTTTCTCAAATTCATGACTGAACAAATTAAATTTTTTCTAGACACAAACGTCTCCCCAGATATTTCCAGCCTGTTAATCTGGGACTGTATGAAGGCCTACCTTCGGGGGCAGATTATATCTTATACAGCCAACATGAAAAGGAGGAACCTTAGAGAGAGACGAGACTTGGCTGATAAAATTAAAGACCTAGATCATCAGTACGCCCACACTAAGAATCCCGAGTTCTACAAAAAACGTATTGAACTCCAAACTCAATTTGACCTTCTTTCGACCCATGTCATTGAAAGGCAACTTCTGAAAAGCAGGAGTACATTCTTTATACATGGTGAGAAATCAGGCAAACTCTTAGCTAATCTACTGGGGGGCCAAAAACCACGTCAGTGTATAGCTACTATCAATTCGGACGAGGGGCCCATCACAGATCATAACAAAATCAATGATGCATTCAGGGAATACTACTCAAAGCTCTACAACTCTGAATCCCCTACAGATGAATCAGTAATACCCAACTTTCTTAAAAGT
>SSNR01000004.1:6132911-6147941 GCA_006937965.1 Callopanchax toddi
AATGGAGTTGGGCTCGACTCGCTATGGCTCTCTTGCCTCCTTCCTATGTTCGTCTTTGCCTATTCCTATTGCTGACTGTACATCTACTCCGACGGTTCGACATTCCCTCAAGGTGTGGGTTCAGATCAGGCGACATTTTGGTCTCTCTGGCCTTTCACTCAGGAGCCCTATTCTATCAAACCATCTTTTCCCTCCCTCCACTCTAGATAATAACTTTCAGGTTTGGTTTAGAGCAGGTATTACTCAATTTAAGGATCTCTTCATAAACAATAAATTAGCAACATTTGAACAGCTGTCTGTAAAATATGCCCTTCCCAAGACACACTTCTTTAGATATTTACAATTCAGACACTTCTTACAATCTCACCTCTCAACTTTTCCTGAATCTCCAGCTGCTAATTTACTGGACGAGCTCCTTAGTTTGCAACTATCAGACAAGGGTGCCATCTCTCACATTTACAGCAAACTTTGCAGGTTACCCTCAGCCCCCCTTGTGAGACTTAAATCCACATGGGAAAATGAGCTGGATTTATCCATTTCAGATGATATCTGGAGCTCAGTCCTCACCTTGATAAATTCCACATCACTCTGCGCCCGCCATTCACTACTGCAATTTAAGGTAGTCCATAGGGCTCATCTGTCTAAATCCAATCTGGTTAGGATGTATCCTGATTTGGATCCCAGGTGCGACAGGTGTGGTTCGGACGGGGCCAATCTGACCCACATGTTCTGGACTTGCCCTGCCTTGGCTAATTTTTGGAATGAGGTTTTCCATACTTTAAATGTGGTTACCGACCTGAAATTGGTCCCTGGCCCTCTGCTTGCTCTTTTTGGTACAGTGGATGAGGAGGATAGAAACATTGCTTATGCTAAGCATCGGGTGCTGTCCTTTGGCTCTCTCCTGGCCAGGCGTGCCATTTTGCTGAGATGGAAATCTGCTGCCCCGCCCACCCACACTCAGTGGCTAGTAGATGTGATGTCGTGCCTTGGTCTTCAAAAAATCCACTGTTCTTTACAGAACCAAGGTGGCAAATTTAATCAAATCTGGGGGCCTTTTATGAAACATTTTTCAAATACTGGTACTGAACTTATGGACGTTCCTGCTGAATATTAGTTGTTAATCCATATTGGTCTGGTGATTGGCTGTTTTCTGTCTTTTTTTATTTTTATCTTATGTATGGAAGCACTGGGTTACATGCTCCCATTGAGAGGTTAGTTTTACCTCCTAGATGTGACTGGCAATCTTGAATTGTTTCGATAGGGTTAGATATAGGATTACATACTATAATAGAGTAGAGCTATATAAAATACCTCAACAGTATTTGACCCTTCCAGGTTGAGATGTTCTATTTTCCAATGTATGCGTACATGCTTTGAGAAGCTGGCTTTCCCTTTTGAAGGTCCATCCTCTGGGGTGGGGGGTGGGTTTTGGGGTTTGTTCTTGTTTGTTTTAGTTTGTTTGTTTTTCTCTTTTCTTTCTTCTTTATCATTGATTGCAATGTTGTTTTTTGTAAATAATTGATAAAAAGTGTTAATAAAAATATCTCGAGTAGAGAGTGCATTTCCAGCTAAAGATATTATTTATAATCAAAACGAGTAATAGTATAGTATAGTACAGTATATATTATAGCACTAAGAAATGAAGCCATCATATAAGTATCAGCGGACGGGAAGCCTCGACAGCTGAACACTGCTGTGTTCCGTTGTGTACCGCATCAGCTGAATAGAATTCATCAGTCCGTTTCCACACATTTCCACTGAATAAATAACTACAAAAAGGAAGGATTGTGAACTTAAGAAGAGAAAACGTGATCATTTTTAACCACACCGTGTCTGCAGTCGACACTTTGCAGCACAGTAGTCAAAGAGCCGAGTGGACGAGGCTAATGGAGGAGGCGCGGCGCCGTTCGTGTGTTATTTCACTGGAACAACTATTCTTTTGGTGAATGAAGACTTGGTGTTTGATAACGTACAGCTAGACCAGAGAAAGTTGAAAGTTGTGAAGCAGTTGGAGCCCACGTTCACGGCTATATAGATTTGTCTCACTGTTTTTTGATGATGGAAGCTACGAGCTAACGCTGTTAGCTTACCTTCAATTTCATGAATAAAGCTGGTTATATACAGCTTAAAGTCCTTCACCCGCTTGCTCACAGACGTCTCTGTGTGTTTTTCAAAAATCCGGTGGACATCGTTTACTGTGATGCGCGGCAGGTCTTGAAGAAAACGGGTAAAAAAAAATCAATTTTGTCCAGTTTGTGTGGGAACAGCGTTGAACCGGAAGGGAGGGGCAGCCTCTATGGCAACCAGGAAGTGATCGTGCATAAACCCCATTAAGGCTTGACGAGCCACATGCGGCTCCCGAGCCGCACAATGAGTAAGGGGTCCTACGGTCTGCTTTCACCTCGGTTCTGGTGTCACAGCAGAACGTTCTGCTCTTTTAGGAGAAAATGTAAGTTCACATGTAGGTATTACCATTCTGAAACATTCATTGACAAACGCTGAGGAAGCGCTTCCTCCAATATTTCTTCTTCGCCCTCAGATTCAGGATCAAAAACGTAAAGCCAATCAGATGTGAGGGCTGTGCATATCATTAATAATAATGAGGAAACCTGCTGTTTCCAGCAGACCTCTGAATCAGCAAACTTCAGCATCAGAGAATAGAAGCATCATAGTTTTTTGCTTCATAAAAAGGACTCATAAGGCATTGATTTACACAGAGAACACTGCAAAGGTATAAAAACAAAACAAATAAATCACACCTTTAAAGTACAGATGATCATGAGCATGAAAGCTCCTTGTAGTTCTAATTTTTTAGCTCATTAGTGACTATTTTAAATCAAATAATCAAAAAATATCTTATTAATACCAGAGGGAAATTTGATGTTTAGGTAACTAATTAAAGTTTTTCAAAAAGTCTGTTCTAGCTGTGGTCAGGAAGGATCTTCTGGGTCACAGTTTGGATTTTATTTGAGCTTTTGAGATGTCAAGTAGCTGCTCCCTCTTGTAAACAAGTCTCTCATTTCTATGGTTACACATCATAACAGGTTAACAGCAAAGCCCATACAAGCATCACAGCATCGAAACCAGACAAACAACAAAATGACTCAATACACAGTCAATCCCCAAAACTTAGGAAGAAAAATTCCCAAAACAAAAATCACTTAAAAAACAAGAGCCACTGAAACAAGCTGCCACCCTGTCTGGCTCTACTCTACAACTCATTATGTGTTTATCATGCTGGTGTTGAGTCTGTGGTCTAACTGGGAGTATGAGGTACAGAGATGGACATTCACTGATGAGGAAATGTGTGTGTGTGTACTTGTCCAGTTCATTGTAAGCAAAGCCTCCTCAGGCCTCTAAACTGGTGCCATAAATTCACCTTCTACTTACCTGCTGTAAAAACGTCACAAGAGAGGGTGTCTTAGACCACACACACACACACACACACACGCATGCACAGAAGGCATTCTTCTCATCTACTATACGTATTGTGCTTGATAGCAGTGGAGTAGCTTTTCATTAATATTGACATGAGCTCCTAACAGCAGAGCGTGACTTCATGCTAACAGCATTATCATCATGCAGCCTGTCACATTCACTCTGTCATCTCCACACATGACCCTTAACTACAGGAACATATAATAAAAATTTAAATGAAATAGAAAACATCTTGTCAAACTGGAGTAATGTCGAGATTCTGGGTAGAACCATCCATTCACCTGCACTGAACCACAGTTAGACCGAGTCCTTCTGTTACATTCTAGGTTATGTAGGCAGAATATCTTATTGTCTTTGTGTTACGTAGTTTAACTGGATGGTCCGGTACAATTTAGCTTCAAATAAACGCTCCATTAAGTTACATCAATTTAGGAGATCTGAATAAAATAAAACTTGTCCAGTTATGGTTTACTCTAGTCAAGAACACTGAACCTTTGATGAGGGTTGAGACTAAAGCATGTCTCTACATAAAAAAATCAAAGAATGAATTAACTACAGCTCACAGATGAATGATTCAGAGAAATACTAGAAAAGACAAGGATGCTAAACTCAAACAGGAGGACCTCATTTAGTATCCCCGAGATGGCCTGCAGTCTACAGTAAATATAGTCAGTGTAAAATTTAAAGGACATGAGTCCCAAGGAGATGGTCACAGGCCATGACAAGTCCAAGTCGTCTCTATAGTCTTTAGAGAGTATAGTGGACACCTCATGGACACAAACTCCTCCTGCAGACCAACACAACGGCTCAAATCAGACAGCCTAGAGACAAACTGGTTTTCATGTGAGAACAGGTTTAAACAGATTTAACGTCCACCTGAGAAACCAACTCAACACCGTTTATACGACGTGTGTGTTTGGGGGGGGGGTTACTGTTGCTGAGCTGTAGATATAAGCCCTACCTCTCCTCTGGATCAAAACATTCTAGCTCCAGGAGATGGCTGGACATAAATGGAGGAAAATGTGGATAAGTTTTCCTCACCTCGCCTTTTTCGCTTATCTGGGTCCGGGTCGTGGGGGCAGCATCCCAAGTAGAGCATCCCACGTCATTCTCTCCCCGGTCAAGTCCGCCAGCTCCTCAGCTGGGACGCCCAGGCAGTTACTGGACTACCTGATGATGTATTTCCTCCAGCTTGTCCTGGGTTGACCTGGGGGCCTCCTGCCGGCAAGACATGACCAAAACACCTCCCGAGGGAGGCGTCCAGGAGGCATCCTGACCAGATGCCCAAACCACTTCAACTGGCTCCTCTTGATGTGGAGGAGCAGCGACTCTACTCCGAGTCCCTCCTGGATGTCCAAGCTCTTCACCCTATCTCTAAGGCTGAGCCCGGCCACCCTGCGCAGGAAACTCATTTCGGTCGCTTGTATCCACGATCTCGTTCTTTCGGTCATTACCCAAAGCTCATGTTGTAGATCGACCAGTAAATCGAGAACCTTGCTTTCTGGCTCAGCTCCTTCTTCACCACGACCGATCGGTTCAGCGTCTACATCACTGCAGACGCTATGTGGATAACTTATTGTGCAAACCAAAATTAGAGATTATTCTTCATGCATGTGTGTGGCAGAGAGGAGGGTCCAGATTAGAGAAGGTTGGGATTTACTGTGCATCATTAACGTGCACGACAATACTTTACACAAAAACAGGCTGACCACCTGCTTCAGAAATCATTTCATTTACATGCAAATGTGTTTAATCCAACTCAGTAGAGAGCATCATAAAGTGAACACACAGAACACCAAAACAACTTCAAATAAACCACAAAACGCACAACGTTCACAAAGAAGGACATAAAGTCTGCTTTTGTGTCTGAGACGGAGGCAGAGTCTCTGTGAAGATGTGACCTGTCTGAGGAACGAACACACACACACAGACATGAAAGCAAGCAACACCGTGCAGTGTGTGTGTGAGACTAGGTATGTGTGTGTGACACATCTGGGACTGTAATCAGGGGGTTTCTTTCAAGAGCTGCCAAAGCAAACAGGCCAATAAGGAATCCACTTTACAGACCATCGATCTCTGGTGGCCATAGCCAACACAAACACACACACACACATGCGCGTGCACGTAACACACGCACGGTGAGATGAGCAGTCATATGCACAGACATCAGAACAGCTACATCCATTATTTAGTCACAAAAAGAAAAAAATACATTCACGCTTACTTTAAATGGGAACATACACAAAAAATGTAACAGTAACTTGAACAAGGATTGCTGTACTTTATATGTTAGAAGGTGATTGTGTTAAACTTGCTAATGGACAGAGGCTGAAGCAAACTGTAGAGAAATAAGTCCCCCGCTATCAGCTGAGCTGAGAGTGAGGGAGTGAAGGACAAAGCTAAAAAACTCAGAGCTCTGTGATCCACAGATCCAGTTAAGAGCAACACTTCTTCACTTCAATATTACCTCAAATTAAAGCACAGACCCACTGTTTCTTTTCTTTCAGAAAACAAATAAACAATAGAATTATTGTTGTGTGGAGTCTGGATGAATCAGAGGGTCCAGAACTGGAGATCCATCGGCCCTCAAAACACTTCCAGATGAACCTCAGACAATCAGAACAGAGAACACAAGGCCGAGGCGTCATCCATTTACTCTGGGCTGCAGTGGCGAACAACAATAAATCCTGGAGGGGCAGGACACACACACACACACGCACACACACACGCACACACACACACACACACACACACACACACACACACACACACACACACACACACACACGCAAACACAACAAAGTGTGTTTGTTCATGTGCATGTGCAGCGATCTGGAAAAGGAAACTAGATAGATTGAGCTGATAGGAAACTGCATCTACATGAAAGCCAAGACATAAAAAAACACACCAACAGGTTGTTGTTACAGCGCGCGCACACACACACACACACACGGCCAAGTGCAGGAGACAGCCTCCATTGAGAAAACCAACGAGCTGTGCCCCTCCTGAGACTGAATTACACACACGCACCAACTCAAAGAAACACACACACAAACAGATACACAAAAAGCTACACTGTTAAAAAAAGTAAGTCAGTTCAACTTAGAAACGAAAGTTCACCGGCTGCCTTAAAATTTTGATTCAATTCAACTTAAACAAACACTTTCTTTCAACTCTAAATGTCAAGTTGTACAAATATAATAAATTATAACCATACATTGTTTTAACTTAAAATTGTTAGTTGAAACAACAAATCCTGTTAGCTTAGCCATTTAAAAAAAATTTAAAAAATCAGTTTATCTTGTTCAACATCCACCCGTCCATTTTCTGTAACCTCTTCATCCTCCACAGAGGGTTGTGGGGGAGCTGGTGCCTATCTCCAGGGGTCAGGGGGTGAGAGGTGGGGGACACCCTGGATGGGTCGCCAGTTCATTGCAGGGCCACACAGAGAAGAACAATCAGCCACACACCCACTCACACCTAAGGACAAATTACTAAATCAATTAGCCAGACAGTCATGTTTTTGGTCTACGGGAGGAAACCGGAGTACCTGGAGAGAACACACGAGAACACATTCAAACTCCACGCAGAGAGGCTGCAGTGCCGGGACGCGAACCCACAACCTCCTTGGTGAGAGGCAACAGTGTTAACCAACTGCGCCACCATGCAGTCCCTTGTTGAACATACATACAATATATATAATATATTATATTTATATATATATAAATATTTTACTTATATGGTATCACCAATAATCCTACTCCTCCAAACCTGCCAAATTTCACAGATTTAAAAAAAAAAATCTATAACTTGCAAATTTAAGTTGACTGAATGAGAAAAATGTAACAATTTGTCAGAATAACTCATAAATTTAAGTTTTTCTGATCAAAACACAAAAAAGCAAGTTTAACAAGCAAAACTTAACTAGGCAAGTTGAGTGAAATTATAAAGATAGATTGAAACAACTTTTTGAGGCTATGATTTTTTACAGTGTATAACTGAGCCACTGACTGTGACTGAGCTGGAAAACACCAGGCGCTACACACACCCACACCAGGAGGTGTGTGTTAGTAGAGAACCCTACTGTGTCACACCTGTAGCAGTCGGTGGTTTGACTCTGTTTGTTTCATCAGGTATGGGTTACAACACTGATTGTTTCTGATTAATATTATACTTTCAGTTATACAGTTATTTTGACTTGAAGATGATAAACTAGTAACCACTTTGATCTGGTTTGGCTGTTGTTAGTTGACTCAGCCTGTTGAGTTGATCAGATAAAAGGAGTCACATGTTACTGCTACTGATCAGAAACACGGCCTTAACCCTTTACAGGGACCTCACTGAAACACATGGACATTCAACATTTCTATTATAGTTTGTTATTAGAGGATACAACAAAAGTTTTCATGTTTTTTCTATTTAATTAATTTGTTGTTTTTTTAAAATAGTAAATAAATCGTAATTCAATGACCATATAAGGTATTTGCCCCCTAACAAATGTCTTCTGTTTTTGCTTTTTGTCACACTTAAATGTTTCATATCAGTAACAATTTTTTGTATCAGAAAAATTAACCTGAGTAAATACAAAACGCAATTATCAAATGATGATTTCAACGTTTAAGAGAAAAAAGCTATCAATACCAACCTGGCTCTATGTGATGAAGTAATGGCCCCCTTTGTTAAATCATGAATGAATTGTGATTAGCCACATTATTTATAAAGCTGAGTTCAGTTCCACTAGCCACACCCACGTCACTCAAAAAGAGTGTTTGCTGGAATAAACAAGGTAAATACAAATAAAAGTGCATTTTAGGATTTATACACCAACACATATAAAGAAGTAACCAGACCAGGAGGCTCCGCCTTCTGCTGCTGTAGAAAAGTGAAGCCTTACTCCTAGTTCACACCAGGTCCAGACTAGATGAGGTCCGGTTTCCGTACGACTTTTGTACAAACGGCAGTTCACACAGCCTGCGGTTTTTGTGCAGAACGTTTCAAGAAATTTGCTGAAGCGAGAGCGTCAAATCTCGGTGGTTCAAGCGATAACAAGTACATGTATAAACAGGAGCTGGTAAACAAAAACTACACTCGTCTTCTCGTACTTTTGTTGAGGATTAGTTATTCACTTGGCTTGTTTTATAATGGGTAAGCACACGCCGTTTTTAGATACTTTAATGTTATGCTTAGTTAAGTCTTATGTCGTTTCTTTGTCTTTTAAGTATCCAAATTGTGTTACCTTTAGCAATGTAGCCAAAGTTGATTTTGAAATATACCGGAAGCACCTCTCTGCTGTGTGTCTCAGTTCCTGTCTGGCATATTTAGTTTCTTTAACTTTATGAAAATCCGGATGCAGCATCTGGAAAAAATAGATTTGATCTGTAAAGTTAACGGGGCTCTGCAGCTGCTCCGCAGCCAGTATGAATGCTCTGACTGGACTCCATGTTTTTGTCTTTGTGGAAGCCGTAGGGAGTCTGCACTGCATCTGTTCTAGACGTGGTGTGAATTAGTTTTAAGATACCATTATGTTGGGAGTCTGACCTCGCCAACTTCTCAAAAAGTATAAAACAATAAAAGACTAATATAACGCTACCTAGCTTCTATTTTATTATATAGCAAATATAACCTCTGCAGTAACCAACATTTAGTATTGAAATCTGGAAAAATTTAAAAACAAATGTCTTCAAATCACAATGATCTGAGGAAACTTTGGATAGAAAAATTACAGCAAATTTCTCTACAAGTCGAACAAAAAGGCCTTACAAGAGATGTGACTGTTTAATGAAAAAAAAGTATTAATGGAACTCTGTGATTGGTCATTTTATATTAGTGTTTGTGCTGAGTTTCTCTGGCATACACAAATAAAATGATACTGCATTATACAAAGTATGTATAAAAACAAGCATATGTGCCCTCTCCCAACAGACACACACACACACACACACGCACGCACGCACAAAGTTGTACAGTTTTGTTTTGTCTGGCGGTTCAATGATGTCATCACTCACTAATCTGACTTTCAGGATTTCTTCTGCCCACTGAGGTCACATTATGCCTTCTAGGCTTTCTGAGATTCAATTCAATTTGTGAGGAGAATTTCTGAAATAATTAGAGTCAAATAAAAAAAATATGTATTAATTAATTTAAAAAAATCCTGTTTTGTAGTAAAGCACAAATTTAATTTACATGAATTACTCCAGGAAAGTTTAGGGTTTCATCACATTTCAGAAAGAAACCATTACTTCCTGCAAAACGAGAGACAAGATGAAAAAGGAGACCAGGGTGAGGTAACCATGAGCAGATGGACCCTCAGTGTGTGTGTGTGTGTTTGTGTGTGTGTGTGTGTGTGTGTGTGCATGCAGGCAGCTGCAGGAAGGATCCTGCTGAGAAAGAGCAGGACGTCTTGTCATCTACTGTGGCCACAACATCAAGAAACACTCTCTCACACACACAAACGTGTGCACACAGTCACACACACACATGCACATCAAAGCATGTGTGGCCAGTTGGTTCCAGTGCTGTGGTGGTGTGTGAAAACAAATAACAACAGCATCTCATTTACTCAGAAACAGACAGACACACACACACACACACACACACACACACACACACACACACACGATTCTGTGACTCACTCTTATACTCACATGCTAACACACATATACAATATAACCAGTTGCATTCATAGACACAAACAGACACACATACACAACGATCTCCCACACAAATACACACATGCACGTACACACACACTCACAGGCCACATAATGGGCCATTTCAGCACCGAGACCACAGCTAATACAGTAAATGACAGGGGAGGACTGGGACACAGCCAAGCTAAATGTGACACTGATTTTCTGTAGCGAGCGTGTGTGTGAGTGTGTATTTACCGCCCTGACACCGTGACTCTGCAGGCCGGGTGCAGATGCTGGTGTGGCCGTTCTGCTCTGCTCCCCGTCCCGACCCGACTGCGGTTCACACATACACGTTCAGTCTAACGCAATGCTCCACGCACGCAGCGCCGTCCTTAAATAACATAGCTGTGGTGCTGGAAAGTCCAACCAAAGTGTCAGTGGGAGCATCAAAGCATCATAATGAGAGGGCAGAGAAAAACCAGTCAACAAGGCAGATCACACCAGTTCAGAACCCAGGAATACACTCCACAGACTGCAGCCACCGCTTCCAACAAAAAACACATTTCTTTATTTGTTTTAGTGCCAAGAATGAAAGACAGCAATGGATCGCTTTAACTCGTCAAGCTGCAGGAATTTTTAAAATCCTGTTGATGTGTTTCTCTTTAAAATCTTCTTCTAGACTCTCCTCTAACAGTGAGGCCGAGGGCCTTCTTCAGCCAGACAAAAGGATGAACACAGCTTTGATTAGCCACTCTCACTAAGTGATGGAAGATTTATTGTTTTTCTCCTTAAAAACCAACGCAAGCTCTGGAAAATGCCCTGGCGTAACTTATGATACTTATGATATTTTTTAAATAAAGTGAACCTGCATCAAACACAAAACTGGCCCACAAAATAAATCTGTTCGTTAAGAGAATTTATTCAGAAATGCATTATTTTAAAGGAATGACCTCAATAATGACCTAAACCCTGGAGATGAAACTAACTGCAGTAAGAATAAAACAAACAAATAAAAGAAATCCTTAAAGAACAAAGAAAAACACAACTACCAGCTAGTGTTCAAACATAATGTCAGTATTTGTTGTTGTTTTTATGTATTTTTTGTTTCTGTTTTTATAAGTACTTGTAGATCAGCTTAGGCTCAAATATAAATAATATTTAAATTAAATAAAAACTAATTGAAAAACACTGTTTTTTGAAAAAAATATCACGAGAAGCAAAATTAAAAAGCAACAAATAAAGCAATAAAAAAATCAAAACAAGCAAATACATTTTTTTACACACAAAAAACCCCTAAACCAAATAAAAAACAATAAATACCCCCCCCCCCCCAAAATAAACAAACAGAAAAGACTAAAATCAAATAGTTTCTTTGACGCTGACTTGACTGGGCCAATTGATCATACATTTTCTACATAATTGATGTTTATCTCAGACAGATGTTGTCTTTTAGATGTTCTATTTTTATACATCTTCACAATGACTAGAACAGGATGAAAGAGGAGAAGTGAAAGTCACAAACACGGACTGAAGCGGTGAAGCGACTCATTGTGGGAGTCCAACAATAACTACATGTGTCCTCAATCAGCTTCAACTCACCACAGCTATACTTATACAACACTTTATCATATAATACAAACCCAACACACAAAGGAACACAGATATGACATAGACAGGCATGACAACATGACGAAACAATAAAAATACCCAATAATTAACAAAATTACATTTAAATCATGATAGACAGGAAATGTGTGTTTGCATAAATGCTTCTTGGTATATAAATGTTATATTATTGATAGTCACCTTTGAAATTATTAGAATCTTGGAAATTTCTTTGCAAATTTTTAACTTTATAACTTAAGAAAATCCAAGTGTTTTTATGCAAAAACCTTGTAAAATCAGTTTGGGAAATTAGTAAAAAAATTTCACAGAATTTTATTTCTTTATTATATAGATTTTCCCTCTATAATGGCTCTAAGACTAAAACGTTAAGGCTAAAACGTGTTACTTTATGAAGGGATAGGAAGGCTGCCCTGCAAAAGCAACATGGAATAGAAGTTTGCTGCTATTTCAGAACGTGTGAACCCTTTCATGACACTTGTATGTTTTGCAGTTTGACCGTGTTCTGATTTAGACCTGGGTTCCCTGGAGGTCCCTGCAGAGCCCTGGTTTCTCCTGTCATTGACAGCAGGACAGGCTGCATTTTACTGCTGACTGATTTATGCCTTTGGGAGTAACAATAAACCCTTTAACACTTGTTTCATTAGCTGAGACTGCAAGTCGACTCAACACGACTCGTTAACATGATCATGATTAATGTTGAAGATTCCTCACTAGAGATATTTTACACTCTTCACTGAAACATAGATACAGTTAGTCACTAAAACACCAGTAAAATAAGACAACTATATGCTAAACAGATAGCTGCAGTTTTCTCCTTTATGCAATTTCTACTAAACTTATTTTTTTACAGCAAACACTTCTGGTTTGGATCACTTTTACATAACGGCTTTAAGGAAAACGAGAACCAGCATGACAGAATCTGGTCCTTTCTACCCAATAATAATAATAATTATTATTTTAATAACTTACTTCAAAGCTAAGGTTAGTCCAAAGTATGACATTTAGTGTGTTTTGGTGAGTCTTGTATCTGAGTGATGGGGTTCTGGTGCAGAGGTGAAGGTCCAGGTGGAGGTGTGTCACCTGGCAGCCTGGCGCTACATGGTTGGACCTGGATTTATATCAGAGTTCTCTGACAAGTAAGTTTGTCCCTTGTTGGCAAAATGAAGTCACAGGATTTCAGAACTAACCCTCACAATATGAGTATCTATCTACATGCATGTGTGTCTGAAGACTCCATGTCCATAAATCAAATCTCCTGCCGTGCATGTGCCTCCACCCCTGCTGTGCAAATTTGTCCAATTAGCCACGGCCCCCGGGGAGTGTGAGCACACACACACACACACACACACACACACACACACACACACACGCCCCTAGAATCCACTGTGAAATGGGGCTCTGACACAGTGTGAGGATTAGGCGACAATAAAATGCATTTCACGGCTGCTGTGGTTTATAGGACTGGCCTCCATAGAGCTCAGGCCAAAACACAGCCGTCACTCCGCCCCTTTAATCTCCGCTCTCTCTGTTCATACACACACACGCACACACACACACACACACACACACACACACAGAACAAATCCACACCCTGGGGGGGGACTGAGCAAGATGTTTTCAAATGAAGTTGTTCTCTTCCCTATTTGGCAGCAGATTATTGGTCGCCTGTCCTGAACCGAGCAGACAGCTGATGACACATTGTTCTTCAGGCGATGACTTTATCATAAGACTAGCATTACATTACTGTCAGTGTTTCAAACATGGAAATTTCAAAGTACGTCTTCAAATTAATATAGTTAATATTTCAGTGTCTGATGAATTAACAGCAGCACGTTTAATAAGCAGTAAATATGATCTAAAACCAGTAAGACGCTTGATCAATTAAAAAAGTTGAATACGTTTAGGTGTAATAATAATTCTGCTGGTTCTGTTGGAGCTGTCATCAATAGAATTTAGACTAAATTTAGTTTCATCTTTGTAAACTGATATTAACAGCTGGTATTGACTGGTTACAGTATATACAAGCGGAGTCCCTCAAGGTTCAGTGCTCGGTTCTGAACTTTTTTTTTTTTACCTATTAATATTTGTGAAGTTTATAAAATTCTGCAGTCTCTTTTATTTTTGTAGAAAACTTTTTTCTTTTTGCTCTGGAGATGACTTTAAAAAACTACAGAAAGTTTGTTTTGATATCTAAACATAAGTAGTTTTACATACGATTAAAATAAATTATATTTACATTGGAATAAAAATAAATTGATGAATTATCCTAAAAAAAATTATAATTTAATCATAAAGTCTATAATAGAATTACCTTGTCTATAATAGATTACCTTGTAGCGGTTTAGGGCGACACATATAACCCTTTGTTTATATTACAAAAACTATCAATAAGGATTTTACAGAAAGTGAATGTTAGAGAACACAATCTGTTTACCAAGTCAATAATTCAGAACTGTAAAGATTTAGTTAACTGAACAAATCTGTTAGGTATGTCTAAAACTATATAACTGCCACATCATTTTCAGAAGGTTTTTGTGTTTAGCTCTGTTGATGGAGCTTAAAGAACAATAGATTTTTAATGTTCATTTGCACAAACAACATTAAAGCAGACATGAGTACAGAGTAAAATTATAAAATCTGGAAAATGTTTCTTAAAAAAACTTAAGAAAAAAAGGGATTATTCAAACTAATGGAATAATGTTTAAGATGGATATTTTTTGCAGTGATTCTGTATTTGGGCTTTTATTCATACTGCTTGTTTAACACATACATTTTATGCAATCTAGCAGCTTTTGTTTTAGTGGATTAATGACAGATTTTTGTAAAATTGGATGAGTGAAATGAAAGAAGCCCCCTGCCACCCCAGTGGACACCCTGTGTTTTTCTATACAGTTTGCACAATGATCCATTCTGTTACAGTGACACGTCAACAGATCCACCATGATGGGAAGGGACATGTAAATATATAAGAATAACAACAAAGTGCAGTTTTATTGTGCTCTAAAAATTTTTTACTTGTGAAATTCTATTTCTATCTGTTGCATAAAATCATTGTTCTTTCCTAAAACCAGGAAACTGTAAACAAATGCATAAAATTTTGTTTAATTTGTAATAAATTACCCGTTATATTAAATTGTGCATGAGCCTTTATTTGGTTTTCATTTGGTTGATTTTCTCTTTCTTAACTTCCTCTATCATTACAGTTTGTTTTGAGGAAATACCAATGCTGTAATTGCAGAATGAAATACATGAAAAATGAATAAGTGAATAAAATGTTACTGAACCCATACAACACTTATTTCTCCCCCCCCCCCCCCCCCCCCCCCCCCCCCCC
>SSNR01000004.1:6147951-6179262 GCA_006937965.1 Callopanchax toddi
TTTTTCCCCCCCCCCCCCCCCCCCACACACACACCCAGAATGCCTTGGGGGACTTGGTGGTAAGTCTTATCCAGGCCCACAAACACATGGACTGGAGAACCAAACTCCCATCATCCTCTCTGCTATGCTGCATGGCTAAAGATCTGTCTGATATTCCACGACCCAGATGAAAGCCACAGCACTTCTCCTGAGTCCTGAACAAATTAGATTGAATGGTTTTACTTCAGAAATGGGAATACTAAAACTAAAGGTATTCAAGCAATTAAACCCCTAACTTTACTCTGTCAGATATAAGAAGGTAAAACTTTAAACTCACCAAGAAACTCAAGTTGTTCCAAGCAAATTCTATTAGAATAAATTGAACCTCTATTTGTGTTAAAGTTCATTTATCTTGATTTATTTTGGGTTTTTAGTTTTGTATCATTGCAGCACTTGTTTAAAGCCTTCTATTTTCTGATTATGCTGGCATCTTTGTGTGTGTGTGTGTGTGTGTGCAGACAGAAGTCCTGCAGTGCTGGCCATGTTTAAGACTCTTACATGGAGGATAATCCAGGACGCCCAGGGGGTCTTAACTCACCCCTTCAACACACAGGGTGTCACTGGGTAAGTTAAGGACGGGAGTGGGGAGGGGTGGAGGCTGGAAGAGGTGTGAAACATTGGGGAAAAAATAAAAATACTTCAGAAATCCACCAATAAAGTGTCTCTAATCACACAGAACATCAAAAACGTGTTCAGGAAGAAAATCACTCAGCTGGTTCAGATATGGCCATGGTGTTTAGGTAACACGCTAAAAGCATGCTACACACGTGTGTAACTATCTCAGAACATTTTAGTGTCTTTTGGTCTCTGAAGGACAGCAGACAGAAAACGAGCTTTACTGTTAAACAGAATTAGAACTACAGGAAGGTGATGAACTAACCGAAGGAGACCGAGAAGGAATTAAACACAAAATGAGGATGTTGGTTTTAAAAGAGAAGATGTTTACACAGAAAAGAAAAAAATAAACGAGTGTGTGTGTGTGTGTGTTTTGACAGATCTGGTGGGGGCGTTATCAGGCGCGGTAAATCGGCCTAAACCTGGTGCTAATGTCTTGCTGGGGGTGTTGGAGAGATTAATAAGGACCCGCTCCAAAAGGCTTTAGCTGCTCGCTAAGATTCTTAACCCGACTAACCTCCTCTGGCGCCGCTCGGAATCCAAAATAAAAGTCCCTGAATGTCAACACCAAAACATTCACGTTATAGTCACTTTCAACAGGATGGGTTAGACCCTCCCCTCAACTGTTAATACATTCACGTTACTAATCCTTACTGATCAATTAGACAGCAGATCAGGGTCAGAATTAGATCTGTTTGTTGCTGATGACGGTTTCATGTCAGAACGCTCCCTTGGATCACTGTGTCCCAAATAAAACACTGAAATCTTCTATGGTGAGTTCAGGTCGTCAACACTGATCTTTACCAAGCTACTGGAGTTGTGTGTGCTGACTACTCAACTTAGGAAAACGTGTATGTAGCAGAAGGTATTGCCAGTGTATTTGAGTCGTGTTTCATTGATTTCTCTCCAGGTCCCGGTGACAACAAGGTGTTCTCAAACCAGTGAGGAGTCCTGGATCTGCCTAGAGGCCTCATCCATGTGGAAATGTTTGACAGGACAGAGTGAAGACATCCAGGTGGTCAAACCCCTCAGCTGGCTGCTGAGGAGCGTCTCTAACCATCACCCATGTACGCTGACACATCAAGCATGTCTGGTTTGATCAGCAGGATGAGACCGAATAGAAGGATAGGATTAATCAGCACTGGAACCAAAGCCTAAATGTAATTAGTAGAATTAAACCCAATTGAATTAAAAAGAATGAAATGTTCTCAGCTACACTTTACAGCCGATGTTTAAACAGTTGATTTATGAAGAGTTAACTGCAAATAGATGTATTATGTTTCCTTTGTGCTGGCAGAACTGAATCCTGTCAGTAAAAACACTTGTACTTATTACAGGCATCTCGTGACAGTTTGATCAGGAAGTGGCTGAAAGAATCCAGGAAATCAGACTTTTGGAAACCAGTTTGGACTAGCATTCTGAGTATTTTCAATATTCCTGCAATTATTCTGGTCCCTTAAATCCTTTTATCACGTTGCCCTTAAGATTCATTAAAGTATCATCTAATCCCATCTTATGTTAAATACTTGTAAGTGGATGAGTGTAATTTAGTTGTGTCCAGCGTGTTGTGATGGAGGATGGGCCCTGACCTCATCTGGGCTGGCTGGGATTGGGACACAAATCTGGATCATTACCGATTCATCACAACAGCTCGCCTCCTCTCCCTCTGGTAGACTGGGATAATCTCCGTCTGTGGATTTTCTGCTTTCACTTGCATTCACACGACGGACTGAAAATAACGGAGGAAGCTATAATCACAACTTTTATGTTTCACTAGCTCATCGTGTGTCTGTTTTAAATGTAAGGATGGATCAGTGAGAACAGAAGTTACCTGCCAATTAGGAGGGTGGTGGTTTGTAGGACGGAGGAGAGACAGACGAAGGGTCAGGGCTTCATCTGCAGTAATGAGGACGTTGATCTGGTGTGTCAAAATGAAGAAAGAAAGAGCTCTGGATTTACCGGACCATCTGAATCCTCACCTCTAGTCCTGAGATCTGGATCAGATCTAAAACAACCAAATCCTGGATCCAGGTAGCTGACGTGATTTTCTGCCATAGGGTGGCTGGACTCAGCTTTGGAGATAAAGGGAGAAGTTCTGTTATCCAGGGGCATTTAGGAGCTGCTCCTCCTCATCAAAAGGAGTCAGCTGAGGTGGTTCTGATCAGGATGCCTTCTCATCTCAGAAGTGAGGGGGGCATGTTTTCATACATCTATTGAGTTATTTATCATCCTCTCACATTCAATCTCACCCTTAGTAGTTAAAGACCAATTTAATCACTGGTCAGTTATTATTGTGGCAATATTTGTTCTTTCAAATATGTGGAAAGTGCATATTCTGCACATAAATAAAAGAGAACAGGGTTTATTCCCAGCCTGAACTACCGGTAACTAGCAAGGGATGTAACAGGTAAAACCAGCATTGTTAAATAGCTTAATATGATATGTTGGCTTCAATACCCAGCTATCATTTAGCTAATATTATCTTCATCATGCATTAACTCAACATACAAAGTTTGGGAAAATAACTGCAAAATTTTTAGCCTTTTCCTGGCTCTTGCTGGTTTGCTGAACATGCTGCCGTTCCTGTGCCCTGCAGCACTTGTTGGTGATCCACTGGATGCTCGCGTTAGCATGTGTATGTTTAAGGTGCGTTTAAGGACGGCTTGGAAAAATACGTTTCAGCAACTCAGAAGATTAAATGGCTGAAAACAGTGTGGGGAAGGCACTGTCGAGGGAAGTGCGGGGGACATGTCCCACTGTACCCTGTTTTCATTACGCTCATGTTCTAGATCAGTGGTTCCCAAAGTTGGGGTCGTGACCCCACTGCGGGTCCTGAAACAACAAATTGGGGTCCTGGGATGTTCTCCAGAACTAAAAATGAATTTAAAATCCTTGCTATTACCATTTATTTGTCCTTATAAACTGTTACAAACAGATGAATAGACATGATATAATAGTTGTAGATGTTTGTGTTGTCATTATCCTTGTTTAATTCATTTATTAGCAGTGTTTGACAATTTTGCCAGTGATGGTTGGGGTCATGGGTCTCTGCCACTGTTATTTTGTGGGTCAGAAGCCAAAATGTTTGGGAACCACTGTTTTAGATGCCTCCCTCTGAAGGTTTTTAAGGCACTGGCTGCAGACCGCATGGTAGACCCACAACTTTCTGAGTGGATTATACTGTATATCCTCTCTGGTCTGGGAACACATTGGGATCCCCCAGGAAGAACTGGAGAGTGTTGCTAGGAAAACGGTGGTCTAGGTTCCCTCCTGGACCTGACTTTGGATAGGAGGAAGAAGATGGATGGATGGATGGATGGATGGAGTAATTATACGTTTGTATGCTTAGGGACATTTATTGTGGCTTTAGATGAAGAAATCCTTAATAATAACAAAAATATATAAATAAAAATAAATAAAAAAAAACAAAACTTCCTTCCTTAAAACTTAAACTAAGAAAAAAAAATAACATTAATAAGCGATCAAATAGTACAGCAGCTTTGAGAATGTGAACGTAGCCTTAAGGTTTGAAGAATCAAATTTGATATGAGGAAAGTCTAACTTGATCCAACAAGAGCATAGTGAACCAGGTTCTGCATGAAAGCAGGTAAAATGACCTGCTGTAGGCCAGAACTGTCATGCACTCAGAAGACTTTAAAAAGAAAAACACACCCACAATCAAACTGAATCTATTAACAGCCTCGTGGCATTGTAGCGCATTCCAAATCGCTGAAGTGCTGCTAACTATGATTTTATTGACACGCTGCTAATTGAAGCCCAACTGAACCACTCAAACACAATCAGAGCAGGAACTCAGCAGCAGAGGAAGAAGAGCTGCCCTTCATCTCATGATTCTTCCCCTGTCACTTATTTCTTTTTATCTCCACACAACAAACACCGTTTTGTCTCTTGTGTTTTGACACTGAGTCACTACGTTGGACCTCTCAGGCCTTAAAGAGCATATTTTAAGTTAGACACTCCCTTAAACAAATGTTTAGAGAAATATAATAGAAACTTTTTCTGAATAAAAATTTACACAAATTCAGCTTATTTAGGCTCTTGGATTCGTTTTTGTGAGAATTGTCCATTTTTTCACCAAACCGGAAGTGACGACAGTTCAGGGAGACCGTTCGTTCTCTATATAGAAAACTGATCCACTTATCACTACTTGTGACGAGCAAAACAAACCCCCCAGAGTGCCGTTATTTTATTACTTTATTACTATAGTGAGAAGTTATTTTATTAAGATTAAAAAAAAAAAAGAAGATAAAAACAATCAGTCCTGTAAGGCTGTACCCTGTCGGTCCAGCTGTAGACCGTGACCCACCTCCTCACTTGGGTCTGGATAAAATACCAGCGTTTAGCACCAGGTTTGATCATCAGAGCTCCAAACATTGAGCTGCGTTCAGGTGGATTGTTAAGAAATGAAAGAGTTTATAAAAAGTTTCACAGGATACAGCTAAACGGTTCGAGGCTGACCGAAACAGTGTCGGGTCAGGCTGGAAACCCCGCCGTGAAGCCCCTCTGGAGAGCATCGCGGCATGGATTTACTGTACCCCGCCAGCCAGGTGAGGATCAGACACCTGAAGGAAGTGCTCTCATGAAATCGCGGACCGGTACCGGATTACGACCCACCACGAACCGTACCAAACCTGGCATGGAAACGAGACTCAAGTCTCCCCGTTAGCTCCTGTTAGCTGCTGCGTGCTAACAGCGGTTCCGGTGAATGGATCGAAGTAACGGCGCCTGTTTAGAGTCACACTGAATGTTTTTCATCGGTATGTGGGACTCCATCACATCCAGTCCTGGACTAGATCAGGACCGCCGGGGTTTTTCGTCTCCAAACAGAAGTCACCGTACCGGTAAGGAAGCCGTCCCGTTGTTGACTCAGTGTCCTGACAGACTGGCGATTGGCATTCATAAACATAATAATTTAGCATTTTTTATTAAAATGAATTCACACCGACTCGATTAAAGAGCGCTCAAACCTAAAACTAACAACTCATGGCCGACAGCGAGCAGGCAGCTGGCAGACTAGAGCGGTGCCAGTCTGAGATGTTAAAGTAGTTTAGCTTTAAAAAATCTAACACAATGATTAAAACAAGCATCTGTTACACAAACTCCACACAACAAAGGCCTCAAATGATCAGATTTATGGGATTATTGATCGTACAGAGTGTTAAATTATCCTACAAATACTTTATTTATCTACATCTGACAACACTGTAAGCAGCGCCACCTAGCTAGGAGCTCCCTTAGCTGACGTCACAGGTCCAAATATGAAAAAAAAAAGCGTTTTTAGAAGCTTTGCAAAAAGCGGCACTTTTGACTAGAAAAATGGTTTAAAAAAATGTATTGTAAAACAAAATACCCTCAATAAACATTTCAAATAGTATTTTTGGACAGAGTTTTATCAGAATAATAAAAAAAAAGAACTTAAAATATGCTCTTTAAGGTGGTTGTGCTCTCCTCTGGTTGGGTTACGGTGCTGGGTGAGGTGGGTTTTGTGTTCTGGTTGTCCCCTGATGAGAGATCAAAGCTCTGAGGTCCTGACCCTCAGAGGAGACTTTAAATCTCTGCTCTGCACATAAACTCCCTCCTCCATCACACAAACACAAACAGTCATTAAACAAACCGTTTTTAATTAAGGAGGCCTCCTGTTAGGGTGCTCACACAAACACACATTTTAATTATGTTCTAATAACGTAGCCATGTTAATAGTAGAAATATTCAGTCTGATATTCTTAAAACTTTAACTACACAACAATCCAGGAAGCAGTGTGCTGAATAGAAATGAGACACTTAAAAAAACAACAACAAAAGAAAACAGGGACTGCTCCTCGGCTCAGCATCACAGACACGGTGGCTAACGGTGGCATTGATTTTATGAACTATAATGTACTTATAGCCTGCAGTTTACAACTATGTGTTACAGGAAAAAGGAAGTATCAGACAGAGAGTCCATATCTGGAGCCAGGAGGTCTTAATAGACTCAGACTGAATTTAAAACACATTTTAAATTAAACTAAAACTACAGCTACTGTCAGTAAGTAATGTTTAATTATAGGAGTCTTGTTGTTTAAATCTGGCATCTGCATCAAATTATAGGAAAAAATAATTAAAACCTGCTAGAGATTTAAACTGAGAACTTTTAATAAACACACAAACAGCAACAAAAGCCTCCCAGCTGGTTCAATCAGCATCTTTATCCCCTTCTCTGAATCACAGCGGGAAGAGTTGAACTGCATTACTCAAACTGTTTAAATATATTTAGATTCAAATGGATATGCGCAGATTTTAAATGATTTAGTTTTTAACGTGAAGTTTCAGACCCACACATCCTTAGTGCTTGTTATAAATCCAGGCTACATCAGTCAGAGTAAAGGCATGAACCACAGTCAGAACATAAAGTTCCTTACTGCCAGGAAAATGTATATTTACTGATACTCGAGTGCAGGACTCCTGAGAGATCCTGATAGGCTCCTCCCACTGCAGCATATATCTGCCTTACAGGAAGTGTTGTTTAGATTTAATACTTCCTCACCGCCTCCTCAAAACTATCCATTACTGTACAAATAGGAACAAAAAGTGGGAATGACATCGTTTCCACTTTTCTAAAATAACCACGCCCACTCACACCCCACACAGAAAAAGGTTCAGCCCAGATGATGCTGAGTACGTCAGGATGTTGTCTCAGCTCCGGGACTGAGGACACATTTCTGGGTTCTTGTGGAGTGTTCACAGGTCAAATCAGGGTCAGGAAGTCCTTTCTGTCACAGACGTTATCCTTGCTCTACAACATCTGGAACAACATCTGTCACCTCAGGATGCAGCATAGGTTTTTGCAATAACTGGTTTCACGTTTATTTAATGATTGCTCATTCACACTGCGCTGTTGTTCTGCATCACCTTAAATCTGATGTTTCTTTATCTGTTGCTGCAGCAAAAATCCATCCATCCAACCAACCATAAGACTTCCATAAAAATCAACCAACCGACCATCCATCCCTCCCACTGTCTGTCTATTCATCCATCCATCTGTTTATTCATTCATCAATCAATCCATTTATTTACTCATCTATCATCCATCCATGCATCGATCGGAGAAATCTTCTAAAAGAAGAAACATAATACACAGATAAACTAAACAAACTTATGAAAACTAAAACATCAACTCTAATTTGCATCATATAAATAACCACACAAACACAGAGAGATAACATTATATAAAATATTGAACTCAAGCTCATTAAGCATTTAACTGCTCTCATCTTTTCCCAGTTTATTAGGATTTTATTTGGATGTATTTTACTGTAACAGCTGACGTATGTTTGGGAGTCGGTATGTGTTCCCTGGAAGTGTTGGAGAGAGACTTCCAGCCTCCACTATGATAATATCCAACCTCCAACAGGGATCGATGAGTGCCAGCACTTAGAGAGCAGACACAAAGAGCGTATTGTGAAGGGACTGTCAAGAAGCTGACAACAGTGAGTAAACACACATAGGACTATTCACGGCTACATACATACATCATCACACACCTACACGAGCATATGAGGTTGCACAGCCACTCACACACAGTGGTGCGCGCACTCACACACACCTCTGACATGCAGACACATCAGCGGGTGCAGCCTTTGGCTTGGGGAGGTGTAATATTTCAGTAATGTGATGGAGTTTGATCCAGGGTGTCCAGTGTCCCATAGAGCTGCTGTTTTATTAGCACAAAGAGCACTCAGGGGCTCTCCAGTTCGCACACACGCACACACACACTTCTCCACACAGTCCAATAACCACAGCTGATTCTACAGAATGTGTCCACCAAGCGAGCAGGCAGCGAGGAACCCGAGGATGGGGCAACGGCCTGTAATGTCTAAGAAATGTTCAGAGGTGGAAAAATGAGCACCTCAAAGTGTATCAGGCTTGTTCTGAAGTGAAATATGGTCAGGACTCCAGGAAGGAGCCTGAGACTCTAAACCACCATGAGGTGAAGAACCAGCACCTCACTGAGCTGGGACTGTTGGTCACAGAATGTCCTGATTACACCGTCTGCTCCATGTGATCCAATCAGACATAAACCTTTTCCAAAGTGTCGTACAAACCAGTCTGATTACAACTGAAACTCTTCTATCATTCTGTCTCCAACCAGTCCGCACCAGTCTCAGCCCAGTGAGGTACTGGATTCTAGTTGGGGTGGGATGAGGTTTGGGTTCGGAGGACATTGAGACTTCCATGTGTATTCAGAGTTAACTCTTCTGACAAGACACACCTGTAATTCTCCTTAAAACACAAATAAAAGCCAGTGAGAACGATTCTGCCAGTGAGACTTGGTTCATCAAGTGTTTGTGAGTCACTTTGTTGTCAGAGCTTGATTGACTGACTGCAGCAGATTGGAGGAAATCTGTTGGTGTGGTTACTTCACAAAGCAGCTTTTAGAGTGTCAGAACTGAGAAAACTGACCTGTCAGGCTTCAGGTGAGCACTCTGTGGTGAAATACTAAACTCTGACTCTATTTTCTACTTGCAGCTATATTTTAAGGTATAGGTGTGATACCAATCAACAGTGGCATGTACTCACCGACTGGTTAAAACCGGATTCATCTAATTTGTTGATTAACTTTATGGAGAGTTTTGCAAAATCTCTATTTCTCTTCTAAATGATTTAAAATGTTTCCCCAGATGAATCTTTAAAAACATCCTACTAGTTGATCATCATTGTGAGCCCGTAAACATGAAGACACTATAACAGAGCTGCAAGATCAGGTGTTTGGACCACTAAAATACACTCATTTGAATAGACAAAAATGCTATTAAATTAATTGTATTATTTATTTCTAAATTACAAGCAACTTGAGAAAATTGTGTTGGATCTTTAGGTGTTAAATGCAGGCTGTAGACCCTAGTTTATGCCAACAGGAAAAAAAAAGGACTTAGCTTTATTAATGATCTAATGAAGATAATCCATCAAAATTATATACATGATCTTTAACCCTAAAACAATGTATTTATTAAAAACTTATATATGATAAAACATCAGATGTACATGCAGTAGTACTGATGGTACTAACCACTGCTGCTACTAATTTCCAACAAAAGTCAGATTCTCTGATAAGCCATAAAAGCAGCTCACTGTGCTGAATGTTCAGGGAGGTCTGTCCTGTGAAGGCGCACAGTGTTATATTAGAAACCATCCTAGGAGAAAAGATATTATCTTCTTCATTCCAAATATTCTTGGGCTAATTGCATCCGATTGTCAAAATGCATTGATTATGCAGAGACTGCCATATGGACTAAAAGCACTGATACTGGATCTACTTCTGCTTGGAGAGCAGCCTAGTTAATCTCCATACCATTCCCCTGGCTATATCTCCTAAACAGTCAATGTGAAATCTGAACAACTTCATGTCAGTATGTTTTTCCCAGTACTGATATGAGCTTACTATGCTCTTTTATAGCAAACACTATCAGGGGAGCATCAGGAGCTCTGGTATTGACAGAGAAAGGAGGTTTCCGGATAATGCACAGACTGTGACTGCAGAGTGGATCATATTAACACATCTTATTGATGTGGCTTCTAACAGATATCAGATTCATGTACAGCATGATGTGTGGAAAGGGTCCATATGAACTGGTGATGCAGCTCAGAGGTCCATCTTGTGATCACATAATAGACTAATGACATTATGAAATCATCATATTATGTGAATCATCCTCATAAGACTTGCATTTGCTTTTTACTGACACCCACAGAAAAAAAACTCTAAGAGAAAGTTGGCCCAAGAAGCTAAACAAATTACTTTTAATTTTACCTACACTTAACTTCAGCACAGCAAACCTAGGGGATGTCAGCATCTCTGCTTAACACACTGTGCCTATGGGACAATGGCTCTTAGTTTGGACATAAACCGTTAACGAATTTAAATGTCAGAGCTTTTCCAGCTCATTCAAAAAAAAAAAAAAGGAACCTTGGGTTATTTTGACCAGTACATCCTTCAACTAGGGACGGGTATCGAATTAGGTACGTTTTAAGACACTGACCGAATTCCATGGGACCTTCCAAGGACCGATTCACGTGATATGAAACGGTGCCTTGTTTTGGTACCTGTCCTTCATTAATGAGAACTTGTGAGATAGCGATTTGCCAAGATGTTAAGGAGACGCAGACGAGCTAAATGCAGCTCTTTGATGACTAAAATGAGACGAGACTTCAATAAGTATTTGTCGGTGAGACAAAACGAGATGAAAACTTTGTTGTGTGGAGCTGTGGGACAATATTTGAATGAGCTCCAAGGCTTTTTCTGTCAATCGTGAACTCCAAGCATCATTTTATTGTGGTGGGGATGAACGTTTCCATTAGTTCTGGGGCGATCTGTTGCGTGGCACTGCTGGAATGCTCAACTTGTCAAAAGCATATTTATTCAAAGAATCCTTCTTGACAGCTTGTGACAACCCTGCCAATTGATTCCATATTGTGTCCTCATTTAATCAACTCCACAGTGAGTTCTTTGCTTTGTTTCTTTTATTTTACTAAAAATGCAGCGCTATGTTCAACATTCAAACTGCTGATGAGCTAATGGCTAGGCTAACGAGCTTTAGTCCTGATGAGTGATTTTATTCATTAAACAGCGACATGTCTTTGTTATCAATATGGCTGAATGTTAGACCAATACTTATAATGTTGATTGAATATTTTGGTTATTGTAGTTTTGTCTGTTTTTTGTTAATTTTCCTGTTTAATGCCAAAACAGCCTATGGTACTTTTGATGGATGTGAGTGATTCTAATTTCCAACTTATTGATCTAAATTATTTTGTTAAAAGCTTAATACTTTTTTAAACTAAAACTGACTAAAACTAGACTAAAACCTTTCTGAGTTTTACTATAATATTATATGTATTATCAACTATATATATTATTATAAGTAAACTGAATTGGACAGGAGAAAATTGAATTTGTACCTGATTCTTTTGGAATAAATTGAATCCATAAACAGAACCTGTGTGCACACACACGCACATGCACACATGCACTCTTCCATCTTTGAACCTGCATGCCATGGCGTCTCTATCTTTAAATACATTATATTTTTTGACTATAAATTATACTAACATAGGTTTAGCTCTGTTTTGGCATTTTCTATACTCAAAGTCTGTGAATTTATTTATTCATCTGGTAATAGAAACTATAGTCTAATATCCTATTAAAATAAACCAGAGGAACAAAAACAAAGAACTCTTTAAACCTCTTCTGCACAAAAAGCAAACAATTAAATTAGAAGAAAATGCAGTAGCACTTTAGATCACAGTTCAGAAGTAAGATGGTAATAGAGTAGTAATATTAATGTCATATTTAGGTAGTATCCTGTAAGCACCAAAGTTATAAATATACAATTAGATAATAAAACACTAAATACAAGAATAATTCACCCATAAGATACATATATATATACATACATACATACATACATACATACATACACACACACACACACACACACACACACACACACACACACACACACACACACACACTTAGTACTATTATGGTAGAAGAATAAAATTGCCATAATAGTGCTATTTCTTTAAGATAACTGGATAATATGGTGACATTACAGTGGTAATAACTTAAAATTAATGAGATAATTAGGGACAATATTTGAAAATTAGCAGTACTTATTATTTTATATGAAAAAAGGTAGACTTTAATCATTAAATATTGGGTTGTTTTGGGGTAATGCTGTGAAAATTAACCTTTTCTATGTCATGTCCAGACAAGCTGCTAAGTGGTTATTTTTGATGTATTTCTAGTAAAATCACAGTAAAACCAACAAAGAGGCATAAAAAAGAGCAGAAAACACTGGTAATGAGTTCTACACTGTAACCATCTTATTACCAAGCTGTAATGTGAAGTGATCCCAACAACAGTACAAACTCATATAAACATCAAACTGTTTCTAAGTTGAATGACTTTAGTTGAACAAATTCAATTTGAAGTAAAACAATTTGGTGAGCCTCGTCTCACCTCCGGACCGGACCGGGTCCATGTAAACCACAGGGCGGATAATGAATGAGGACAAGGTATTTGTGTGTGTGTGTGTGTGTGTGTGACTGCTGACAGTGAGAGGAACATGTGTTATGAATTTATCAGACTGGGCGCCCGGGCCATCACTGGATAGATGGGGGTCCAGTTCCAAATGTTCTGGACCGCTCGGGTGATCGGCATGCGTGGCAGCTACCTGACCCCCCCACACACACATCTCCCTCCACCATAACAAACACACACACATTGACAAGATGGCCCAGTGCTCGACACTTTAGACTGATTGGGCGAGCAACTGCAACAGCTGGCTGAGGATTAGACTGCGGCCAGATTCAGCATGTACGTGTTCCTGTTGGTGTGTGTGTGTGTGTGTGTGTCATAGGGACTTGCTGGTCCCTCTGGCACCTGTCATCAAACACAATCCCTTCCCTCCTAAGCTTGGTGGATGAGCAGAGTCCAGTCCTCCTGTGGGACCCAGTCCTCCGGCCCTAAAGCAGTATCAGGCTGAGCTGATGAGGTCAGCCGGGTGGCAGGGACACACCGGGGGCAAACGGGGGCCAGCCTGGACTGGGACTAAAGACGGGAGGTAGTGGATCCAAACAGATGTGCAGAATACCTCAATGTACTGAAAACAAGCTTAAACAGGCTGTGGACAAAAAAAAAAAGGATGTGAATGATTCATGAGTGACCTTGACACTCCTGCTGCTTTCACCCTCAGGGGAGAAAACGATGGGGGCAAAACAGCTTATGTAGATCAATCTGCTATTAATGGGGCTTATAACACATGAGGGTGAAATGGGTCTGACAATTTTACGCCTACATCTGTGAAACACCATGAACACATACACTGAAATATGGGCAAGGGAACACATACACACACACAGTCCCATCTGGGAATTGTTCTGGTTAGAGAAGGGAGCACTCAGCTCTCAGCACCCTGCCTGCTACCGGTCTGATGACTCTATTACCAGACCGACACACATCTTCTCATCGCTGTCCTCTACCTTCACACAGAGCTGCTGTTTATGAGCCAAAGTCCCCAAAGTTCTACTGTTTATCACAGAGATGCTGAAACAGAGCAGAATGAGCTCAAATCACCACTAAAACGTTGGTTCAAAGGGCCAAACGCAAAGGCTTCACAAGAAAAATACTTCAATAAAAGTCTGACTTATAAAAGGACTTTATGGGTTTTAAAACTTCCTGTGTGCTATTATGATTTGACTATTCTTGTGTTTAACATTCAAAACTGTCAAAAACTGATCATAAAGCTGAAGATATAAACTTAAAAACATAATTAAACACATTGGACCTCAATAGGGCCGACACTCGTAGGAGGGAGGAGGAGCTGTGACTTTCCAGCTGGACCAGGAGCCTGACATCATAGGACCTGTTCTACCATCTCTCCTACTAAACAGAATTTATACAGAGCCACAAAATATTTGACTCTCAAAATTAGAAGCATGATTAAATGGGACTTTTTTGCTTATAATAATTCTTTAAATTTCAAGGTAAAAAATAACTATAAAGTTCTAATCACAAAAAATACACTTTCTTGTGCAAAACTATATGTGCAGTTCATAAGTTGTCTAGTTAGAGAAAATGAGGCATTAAATTTCACTGTAATGCTTTTATAAAAAGAAAAAAGCATACTACAATCAACAATATATTCCTTATAGAGTTTATAATATTATTTTTCTCTTTGGTATTGAACTGTTAAAACATATTAAACATATTTTAGTGAAAATTCTGCTGTTGTATAGCAAAATCTGCTTCTGAAATGATAAAAAAGCAGCTTAGTTGTGTTACTTATTCTGCTGCAATGCACACCTCTGTCTAGACCAAGTTTAAACCCTGACCAAACCATTACAATCTGACAACGTTTTCACTTCTCAACACAGACAGACACATGGTGAAATTACAGGTTGGCTTTTATGCATGTTCTCTGACTGACTGTTTTTCTCCCATCTGACCAGAATTGTTTTAACTTTCATTGCATGCCAATTACAGAACAGCTACTTAGTAGATTATTTAGTTAATTAAGATGACTCTGTTTGCCAAAAAGATTCTGGTCTGACTCACAGCTGAAAGTTCACATGTTCTTCTCATCAAGGCCTGACTTATTTATAGCTCCTGCAGCATTTTCTCACAGAACAAAAACACACAGGTTGAGTTTAAGACTGATTTTAGGAGTGAGTGTGAACGTTCACAGCTTGTTGGTCATGTGATGGACTAACATCCTGTTCAGAGTGAACTCCACCGGTCCTCCTTTTGGCTACAGGCTTCTGCCTGAAAGACACTGATCAGGGCAAAGGGTTACAGAGAATCATGGATGGATGCTCTGACGATGAAGGATCAGAGAATGAATGTGTGTGTTTGTGTAGCTTGGAATTGGAGCAAAGCTTCTGTGAGTTTAAAACACTTCATGTAACAGCTGTTGACTCAGTGCTGTTCCAGACACAGAGACTTTAACAAGCATGAAATATTTTAGGATTATTGCAGATTAAAAACAACAAAGTTACATGAACAGTATTTTTTGCGAGGTGCAGTGTGTGCTTTGTGAGTCCAGCAGCCCTCTGAGGGTTAGTCATGTTTGGCCTTCTGCTGCTGTTCTGCTATTGGCTTGTTTAATCAACTGTGGATGAAAAGGTGTGTGTGTGTGTGTGTGTGTGTGTGTGTGTGTGTGTGTGTGTGTGTGTGTGTGTGTGTGTGAGTGTAGTCAGGTCTTTTCTGGCCCTGGGCAGCTCTGTGTGATGGAAAGCAGGTCCAGGCTCTGCTTCTTCTCACCAAGCGCTCACAACATCCTCAAACAACACACACACACTCACACACACACACACACACACACACACACACACACACACACACACACACACACACACACACACACACACACACACACACACACACACACACACACACACAAATGAAAGATGAAACAACACAACACACAGGACTCTCCCACCTTTACCGTCGTGTTAGACGCTGACTACGGACCCTAGTCTCTAAAACACGCTGACTGATAAAGTCATCTCTCTGCCGTCAGACGAACCACAGCTAGATTACGTTTCACCTCTGATGATGAAAACTTCCTTTCAACATTACGTTTGGCTGAGGGATCCAGGGGAACGGTCATTAAGTGAAAAAGGATCACTCTTAAAAGATAAAACATTCCCGCGTCACACACACACACACACACACACACACACACACACACACACACACACACACACACACACACACACACACACACACACACACTCTAAAAGCAGGACTTCTCTCAGATTGGTAGGAGCACTAGGACAGTTTGAAGAGTTTTTGTTGCTTTGCACACACTGGTACAGAAACAACAGAACACAGCTATAAATTTAATGTAAATAATTTTTAGAGGGGAGAAGAGTAGAGCATGCTGGGATACAAACTGTGGTGACTAGTGGAGGAAGAGGAGGACTCTGGGTAAAACACTAGAGCTGGGACAGAACATCTCTACGACAGCGGTCAGACCCTAAATAAAGTTAGGTATAATAGAAGGTTTATCCAAAACTTAAAGTCATAATTTAAAACAGACTAACAAATCTGAAGTTTTACACATTAAAGCAGAAGGAAATATTTAAATTCCAACCTTATAAAGGTCACACACTGAAATACTTAAAATTTAAAGCTTTAACCCTTTTGAAACCAGTCATTTACTTTGGGCAATTTAAAAAATTAAACATTTTTAACTATTTTACATTAGTCCTTGCTTTTCTTCTTTTAATCTTTAGCTTTTTTTTTAGGCACAATTTAAAGCATTCACAGGTGATGTCATTAGAATAATTTTTCCTACAATGGGTGAATATGTAAATCTTCTTATAAAAAAACTAAATCATGTTGTTAGAGTTCACATTTTAAAGGCCCAGGGTGCTCATTTATAAAACTTTGCGTAGAATCCTTACTAAAACTTGCTTAATCTCAGCAAAAAATTTTCAGTTACGCAAATTCCATTTCCGATTTATAAAACCCTGCAGACGCACAGATCCACGCAGTTCTGCTTTATAAAACGCTCTCAGACCTAGAACTGTGCTCAGCTGTTTTTGGGTCAGAACCCTCCTCCTACACACCCACATTCTGCCATATACGGTCAATGCAAAGTCCCTTATGAATAATTGCATATGCATAAGCCGGTGGGTTTCTGGCTTTTAACAGTAAATCGTGACAACGGAGAGGTTTAGAAAACGTAATTTCACAGAGGCTGAAACTCGAGGTGCTTGTGGTGGATGGACGGAAATTTTTTTTATTTGGTGGTGAAATGTGACGAATTACGAACACGGAAGTGCTCCGAGAGTGAGTCTCGCTGCAGCGCTGCTGTCAGTCTGACAGAGAGATCGTGTAGATCTAAGATCTAAGAGAAACGTTTAATGACATCATTTAATTTAATCCAAAGAGGAAGACACGTCATGTTGTTCATCCTATTAATCAGTCAACCTGTTGGATAAATCGCTGGTTGAAGGGAACCTGAGAACGGCCGGTGACACCGGGTTTTACTGGTTCCGATGGTTCTGTTGATCTAATACTGGACCCAGTTGATCCATAGGATGCTCTAATGAATCTATCAGCTGATTGATCGTCCAGTCATTATCTAGAAATCTCTAAAAACTCTCTCCCATTCATCCGGAGTCTGACTACTGGCTGAGCTGCGCAGCTCATCCAGCGCATTACGCACAAGTGTCACTGCAGGATTCCTAAGTCTCAGAAATCACAATTAATGCACCAATAAGTGCAGTTGTTATATAATCTGTAGACATCTGTATGAACATAATGTGATATTATTCTAAAATGCGACATATTTTCATTCAGATTTTCCTTTTTATTCTTTTTAGAGACGGGATTGTTGGTTCTGTGTGCGCACGAGGGTCTACAAGTCTTTAATTGTGTCATAAATTCAACATTTTTTCATCTCACCAGCTGCTCTGACTGGTTTCACGTCTCCAATGTGTTTAAGCAAGGTTCAAAATTTGCTTAGAGTTGTGCACATTTTTTCGTTACGTTTTCTTTTATAAATCCCAAAGTTTGCGTAAAAAGTGACTTACACAACTTTCAGGCCCATTTTGTGCATAAGCAAGTTTTATAAATGAGCACCCAGGTCAAAGGTCAGTGCAGAGATGAGAATCAGAGTCAGGTTTATTTTGCCAAGTATGTAAAACATGAGGAATTGGACTCCAGTCTGACCTTTGCTCATGTAAATATCCACAAACATGCATGCACACTTATTCAGAACAATAAATGACTAGATGTGAAGATTTGAAGCCTGTATTTACAGGTAATATTTATATTATAGCCTGTGTGATTGAGGTTTTTTCTGAATTATGGGTATGAGGTTCAAACCAAATCAGTTTCTGATCACAACAAACTTCAGTAACACTGAAAACTCCAGAACAGACCTGAACAGCCAGCTTAACCTACACCTACCAGAGCTTTATTACTCAGATGCTGACTCAGCAGATATCCGAGACGTGATGGTACTGTGAGAAATATATTTAAATTCTTTTGAAAGTGGTAACATTCCTGTCTGACCTTAAACTCATCGTGTTCTGATGACTTTTCGCAGGCTAAGGGTCTCAGGAAGTCTCTGCAGCTCCACAGTCATCCTGCTGCTCTGGTCTTAATCAGCACGTCCTCCACTAAGTCCCACCTCCCCCAAAATACAGGAGGAGACTTTACCTTTATGATAACTGTTCACCACAGTGAATCACTCATCTTATCTACTGTAGTTTTAGTAACCACAGATCTTCCAAAAAGCTGAGTATAGGTGATTTATATTGAGTTTCTGCTCCATTTCAACCAGGTCCCAAACCACCAGCCCTCCACCACCGTGCTAAAAACTGGGATCAGTTGTTTGTGTCCTGACTTCTAAGTTCCAAGTTTTTCCACAAACTGTTTCTGCAGTTTGGTCTGTTTTTTTTTAATATATATCTTGTAAAAAAAATAGACAGCATAATGTGTGTTACTGAAGTTATGAGACATTTTGTTCGTTTACCTGATAAAGGTCAGAATTAGATCTGGGTACAAAGTTTGTACATGTCCTTTTACAAGTAAGTCCACTGAAGAAACAAATGAAATCATAAAGTTACAAACTAGAGAAATGTTAGATCAAGTAAAAATGAATTACTATTTTAATCAGAGCACACACCACACAGATAGAAAATAAAAGAGATAATAATGATAACAAATAACAGTACTTTGACGTTTTTAAACAAATAATTTCTTAAAGACCTTTTCTAACGTGGTAACTTCTTTCACTTCAGCCACCTTTGGGATTTATTTTCTCAGGATGAAAAGAAGCAACAGAGAACAGAGACGTTATCTGGACTTTAAAGTCAAATATTTTCCACAATTTAAAAAAAGAGGGAGAGTGTGAAGGGAAAGCAGCCAGGCCTGCTGGCAGACTGCTGCTGCTGTGATGCCTCCACTTGATCTGAACACACATCTGACTCATTTTGCCAGGCTGAGAGTTCACCACTTGAAGGCAATGATTTACTCGTCCAAATCCTCCCTCTTGTTTGATCCCACGGGGAGCTGGAGCAGAAGTGGGGGCAACGCTAGGTTAGCAAAGTGTGTTTTTGTCATCCCTCCCCTCCCGTTTCTTCCTCTCCAGCTCCTCTGCTTAGGTCGGCCATTTTGTAATTTACGGCTGTCATAAGGCTCGCCGTCGGCCACAAACAGTGTGGGATTATATGAAAGGCTGTCTGCTGGCATATTTCACCAAGAAGATCAAACAAAGCTAAGTGATTTCTTTTTCTGAGGGCAGTAACTTCTAGTGAGGCTCCTTTTTCACGGCCTTGGAGGGAATGAGTTTGTAAGATCTTGCTCTGAAGCATGAACAATGTTTCTAAATCTAGATGCACATTTATTTTTGCAATGTAGTAAACCTTTAAAGGATGTATGATTTCCAAATTTTAATGAGAAAAGGATGATATTGACTCTCTCATACACACACATCTACACAAACACACACACCTGTAGGAGTCACAGTAAAGAGGAGGTGAATAACTGCAGAGGAGCTCTTATTTATACATAAAAGAATACACATGGCAGTGAAAAAACATGATGCCACTGTATGAAGCTGTAGACAGATCTAAAAAATTAACTACATTTATATTTTAAAAAGGAAAATTTACATTGATCCATAATATTTATAAAAACCAAAACCCATTTTTTTCTAGGTAAGCTGCATTTGGTTACATTAATATGAAGCATTTTAGCATCACATCAAAACAATCCGAAGAAAACTCACCAAAATAAAAGCCTGTTATTAAACATACTGATTGTCACTAATTCATTAAAATGTATTTTTATTAACAAGGACAACAGAAATAATTTTCATTCTAAACATTTTAATTCAATCTCAGTTCCAACAGGAGATCAGAACAGGAGGGATGATTCAACATTCGCAACATGATAAATATTCAGACATCTTTATTATTAAATATCTAATAAAAGTCTGTTTTATTTACCGGTACTTATGTTGTGCTTTAACTTTTATAAATATATACTATTAAAAAATTAAGTAAAATAAATTGTTTTGATTTTTTGTAAAAAAAAAAAAAAAAAAAATCATTTAGAATAATTCTTTTAGTGAAAATGTGGCCATTTAGAATAATCATTATAAACAGAGTTGCAGTTCTGATGAAAACATTAGATCTTGTGTTGCTGTTTTGTATTTTAGTGCTTTATATACACACATATATATTTGTTAATAGAATAAAACATTTGTGTTCAAATATCTGGAGCTCAGTTGCAGCACAGAAATTTAAGGACAGCTGTTTATTGACTTTGATTATAACAAAAAATTAAAAGCAAGATAAGTTCTATCACTGTAGAGCTGCTGAGATGTGTGTCATTCTGACAAATGTCAGATCAGATTCATCCTACAGTCTTTTAGAGACACAGGCTCTGGGTTCAGGACATCTGAGATCCTAAAATCTAAATGTTCATTCAGTTTTTCAACCATTTGTGAAAACTCTCAAAATGATCTACAAAGCGAGTGGACAGATCTAGTTTTTTCACTCCTGATGTCTGGGTCAGTCTGGCTAACACACACAAACACACACACACACGCACGCACGCACGCACGCACGCACACACACACACACTGAGTTACACACTAACAACTAAAGGAAGGCTGATGAGAAGCTCTGGTAGTTTGTCTGCAGCGCTGGTGTCAGCTCTGAGAAAACAGAGGCCAGTTGTTGACGCACCAGATATATGAGTGTTATTCTTCCACTGTGTGTGTGTGTGTGTGTATTCCTGCTGGGACTCCCCTCAGCTAAACCAAACCTCCTACACCTTCTCTTCCTCAGAACTTCATCCCTCTCTCTTTCTCTCTCTGTCTGTGTATGGAAGGATTAATGAGCTGCCCGACTCCCCTCCATCTTTCTTGTGTTTCTCACAAACCGAAGAAGAAGAGGAAGAATGAAGACAGCCCCGTCCGTCGGCCATCATTCATTCCTCTTCACCTTGGGAGTGAGAAAAAAAATTTGGCACTGAAAAATAGAGCAATAAAGCAGATCAGGCCACGGTTCTGCTGTGGGAATGTGCACGGATGACATCATGTGTACAAGCATCTACATGTGTTGACTTACTGCTTCTGGTCTCTGACTATATGTTTAATTACAACTAAGTTAAACTAACGTGTAAAATGTTTACCATAATTATTAATACTTGTATAAACTGATCGATGATATATAATTCTTATACTGGTGTTTCTAAATGGATCACTGTGTAAATGAAACCCGGACCTGTTCACTAGACTATGTGATGATGATTTAATAAGGGACGTTGATTACTGACGTAGAAATAAAATAATTAATGGTTAGCTTCTTGCTAGCTCATACTGCTTTCATGCTATGGAGTTTGTTGAAGAGAGAATGCTAACGGTGGCACTCCTCTTAGTTTAGATGTTCCAGCTGATCAGGGCCATTTCCTTTTACAACAAAAGACATCAGGTTAGTTACAAGTAGGGGTGGGCCATATCATATCATATTATATCATTCCCGGTAATACCGGTACATTTTGTTGCCCGGTATGCTCATTTTGTTACATCACCCAACTACAGCACTCACATGTGGGTCCTGCAGCTCGGATTTATTTAAATTATGAAGTGGAAGAAGCCTGTAATATCTAAAGGGAGAAACACCTCTAACCTATTTCACCATCGCAAATCTCAGCAATTGAGTCTGGACCAGGATTGGCTCAAAGCCCGAAAGGAAAGCTAACGGCAGCTAACAGTGGCTAACACTATGAAACTAAACTAGTTCAGCATATCGCAGATGACAGAAAAAGCAAACAGATAATATTTTATTACTATTGGAGCAGCAGTAGCTCTGTGGGGAGAGCGATTGGTTGCAACTGGAAGTGGTGCTGGTTCGACTCTGCTCTGGTCCGACTGGGTCACCTCTTATTGTTTGCTTGGGTCAGACACTTCACCCAGACCACCTGTTGGTGGTGGTCAGAGGGTCTGGTGGTGTCTGTCTGGTCACCTCTCTAATAATGTAGCTTCCTGCCATCAGCATGTAAATGACAGTAAAGAGCTTTGTAGTCCATGACTTAGAAAAGCTCTATACAGACACATTTAGATACTATTTATGTTTCTATACAGATTTTTTTCAGTCCAAAGAACAGAGTGAGATCATTTTTAAAATACTTTTAAGACTAAATACTAACTAAATACTGAAATAGCACTAAAAGTTACCTGTGTAATATTTTTCAAGTTAATATATGTCTTCATGCCATCCATTTAATAAATAACACAAAAGGGGGGGGGGGGGGTTATTATATCGTCAGATTTATCGTTATCGTCAGAATACTCAAAATTATTGTGATATAACCCTAAGTTATAAGCTGCTGATCTGGCTTCCCATCTCAGCTCTGATCCAACATTAAACCTGCTAGCAGGTCCTTGTCTGGTCTAGGACAGTATGACTTGATACACACCTTATGGATAAAACCCACTGGGACCTGGTTCCAGAGGAGTCAAATGTTTGTCTCCTTCCAAACAGTCATGAAGTTTAACCTTCTTTGGATTAGCTGGTGGTCTTAAGAGACTTCAAACATTTGACTCTCTTCCCCTTACGTTATGATACCTGATGACATCATTAGTAGCTGAGTAAGGGAAAGTCAGTCTGATCCTCCTGAAACTCCAGTGGGGGCCATTTAAATGCTTTTGGATTTTGATGGTAAATTGTTTGGGTCCCTTACAACCAAAGAACAAACATTTCTCAGTGTATCTACACTTCATGTTGCTTTCTACATGGGTAGTGTAAAGTTCTCCAGAAGTATAGGGTGGTAGAACATTTAGTAGGCCTCCAGATACTGCAGACTGACCTCCTAAATAGAGACATGCGTAGTTGCGTTAACATCCCAACCAAATATGTTCATGCAAGCTCTCCACAGGGAAGTCAAAGGACAGTCGAACTTCACTCTGAGATCTTAGCTAATGAGGTGGTGTTGGGTTGGTTGGACTGGTCACATTCCATTATGAAACAAGACATCACCATTAAAGACTAAACTAGACCTCCAGACCTCTTTGTTTCATGAACATTTCAAGGAGACCTTGGTAACACAAATTCACATATTGCCGCTTATTTTCCATTTCTTGTCATTTTCATGTTTTTACATGAATCAGCTCTATTGGTCCGCTTTCACTATCTGTGGTTTTGTGCAGGACTTTTTAAATAAAATGTCAAAAGAGCTTTTCATTTACTGATGAGTTGACTATTCGGAGATGAAAGGTTTTGACCGACAGCAACGATATGTTCATGTAAAATGACAGAAGGACTACTGACCTGTTTGGATCCAGCAGGAGTCCCAGTCAGGACAACATGAAAGAGACAAAAGAGAGAACGCTGGTCAGAAGACACGTGTACCACGTGTTTACAGGCCACACCAACAAATCACAGGCTAATTAGTTTTCCTCTACAGGTGGTGACAGGTCAGCTCTGCAGGGAGCCAGGCCAGCCACTGTGTGACAGTCTGTGTGTCAAGTGTCAAAGACCCCCTTAGCACCTCATCACCTTTAACCCCATGGAGCTGTCGGGCTTTGAAACAGATTACAGAAGCATTGTTTTAACACACATCAGAGTAGGGGTGAGGACTGAGCTTACAACAGTGTTTCACTACATCTGAAATTATCTAACTATAATAAAAACTGCTGACTGTGCGTTTATGATGCTTAGGGGTGAAACACTGATGTCTATCGTCATATTTACTGTCAGAACATGAATAAAAAATCCTGTCAACACTAACCATGTCAACATGGCCTCATCATCAGAAGTTCCACAAAAAGCAGTGCTACAACAAATGACAGGAAGTGCAGTTGACATCCTAACTCTTTAATCTGTCTCTGGTTGTCAGTCAGAACTTCGTTCAATGAGCATCTCTATAGTTTAACTAAATGTTTGAAACAACAATCCTTCCTGTGAGCTCATGATGCCACAAATCTGACAACATTCACAACACAAAGTTAACCAGGTATGAAATCATTATTATCAGATAGGTAAACTTTAATGAACCATCACCACTGATCTACATGAATAACTGACCTTCATGTCATCCAAATTTGGTGAAAGAACTATTTGGCCCTACATGTGAGGAAGGAATTCCTCTAGAAACACAAACAAACCCTCCTGAAAGACGATCAGGTATTCTAGGTAGATATCACATATGAGTAAATGTTTGTTCCTTCAAATAGCAGATTGGGTTGAAACTGTCAAACTCAACTCAGCAAACAGATAAAAACCAAGCAGGATGATTAGATGTTACATAATGATTTATCCAAATCAAAATACCTAATAAACCCCAGAGGGAAATTCGATGTTTAAGTAGCTCATTGAAGTTTTTTTCAAAAAGTCATTGTAGGATGTTCTAGCTGTGAGCAGGAAGGATCTTATGTGTTGTCTCTGACTGAAGACACTGTTGTTGAATTAAGCTAACAGTTTGCAGAATGCAATGCTTGTGCACAGAATAGAGCAATGTACTGTGGGTTCACAGTGCCACCCACTTCCTTTGGAAGGGTTTTGATGGTAGTAGATGTTTTATCAGACTGTTCTGGTTTAGGTATCAGGTTCAGGTGATCAGACTGTGAAACCATCCTCATGTGAAGCTTCAACACTTTAAAATCATAATCTCAATACAACTCAGGAGACTGGTGATGAAAATATCATGGTGTTTTAAAGCAGCTGGTACTTAGGTGCAAAAATTATTCATATTTCAACTTTAACATCCTCCTGACCAAAATAGAACCAGAACCAGAGGCAGGAGTGAGACCACATCCCATCTGGAACACTGACACTAGCTGAGCTCTAGTGTTAATGATTGGCTGGTAGTGCCAGGCTGAATAAAAGTCTTCTAGGTACGAACCTTGCCAGGCAGCCATAAAGGAAACATGCCCTTCACTGGTTGATGTACCCCCCGCCCCCCAGAGCAGCCAGACCACCAAGCACTGGGAGCCTGGTGACAAGAGCTTTGATTATTATGCCTGCACTCCCTGCCAGGGCTAAATTTAAGTGTTCCCATAAAGTCCAGAAGAAACAAGACTTGGGAATGGCCTGGCCTGTGTCTCTGTGAGAGAGGAGAGAACTGAATGTGTGTGCGTGGTTAGGGTCTCTTCTGGTCAGCGCTGTCGCACAGTCCGAGGGATAATAATAGGATGCACTGCAACTAACTGAGACCAAAGCTGGACTTCCCACGTCTCCCACTCGCTGGTGGCACTTGTGTTATTCTCTAAACACTTCCAGCCCCCCCCCAAACACTCATATCTCGTGCTATGCCTACATAAGGCACCTCCCTAGTGCATAAAGAAAACTTTATAAAAGATCAGGACATCACAGACAACCCCATATCTCCCAAGGAAATGTGCATTTCTTGTTTATGTTTGATTAAAAATAACTTTGGGAAGAGGCTGATCAATACGTTCCCTGTGATGGGGGAGGAAGGGAGAGAAAAGAGGTGGTGGAGGAGGAGGAAAATGAAGAGGAAGGGAAAAGCGTGAGAAAATTGACGACATTAAGAAATGTGTGTCTGTTTGCGTGTGACGGGTTGCTGGGAGTCATTCCCATGGCCTCATACAGTAGCCCTGACACTGCTACCGACTGCTCTGATGTTTTAACACTGACAAAATGGCTGACTTACACAAATAGCAAGGCAGTAAAAGACTTAGACGAAATGTTGGGACCAACGTATGCTAAATAAAGGCTTAGGGAGCATTGCAAGGTCATTCCTGCATGTGCTTTCCTTGGCTTCTTTCAAAGGATCTGCTTATGGTTTCTGTCAGAGATGCACGTCAATTTTTCACCCCATTAACAACTATCATTACCAGTCCAACTGGAGGCTATAATTGGGCCAGCTATGGAAAAGAGTTGTCAAAACACAATTAAATTCCAAACTATGGTGAGAGAGAACACAGAGAATGGCCATAATCATATTGCTGGCTTTCCTTTCCCAAAAATAGGAAAGAAAAACACGAAAACCATTATTTTACATTGGAAGGGTTTGAAGGGGGATTACACAGACGGGTGATGTGAGCTGACTAAACGATAGGGCTACTGAAAACATAACAAATAGTCACTCTCGGTGTCAGGGATGAAGAATGGACGCATTAGAAACCCTGTCTGAGGATCAAAAGGCAAAAGTTTGAGAACGACTTGATTTAGAAAAACTTGAAATAGAGTCATGACTGCTAAGGGCTTGAAAGAGAAATTATTATAGTCTAAGGATTTCATGATGAAAAAATGACTTATTCTGAGCTTGGACAAGGAGCTCATTTAAAAAAAGCATCAATGTTTTCTTGGAAGCTAATGGACTGGGTGGACAGAAGGTCTATAGAATCCTACAGATTAAATGTACACATTTAATAAGAAACTTTAGTACATTGTTGAATTAAATCTTTCCATCTAATTTTTCCACACATGTTTGTGTTGTAACTTTTAGCATATATACTTTTTTCATGTGAATTGTTGATTTATGCAAGGTTGTGAATTTTTGCACATTAAAACTTTTTTTTTTTTTTTACTTTTAGTCTCTTGCAAACTGTGACCAAAAAAACTAACAAGAACATCTCTAAGCACAAAAAAGTGCCCATAGCAACACATTCAAATCACAATTATTCTTCTTAAATAAGAAGTATAAAACTGGCACCTTCTCATTTCTCCACTTCATTTGTTGCCTGTGTCCTTCAGTTTGCGCTCTGAGAGATTTTTTTTTGTGATGTCATTTTTATCCTATATATGGCAAATAGAGAAAATACCTGAGCTTTAAAAAAAGTTTTTCTTGCTTTTTTATATCAGCGCATAAATGTGTCAAAAGGCTTCTACATGAGTATTTTATAAAATATTATACTAGCAGAAAATATAAAAACTATAATAAACAAAGCAGAAACAAATCAGGGTATTAATTAACATTAATGAAAATGGACAAAGTGGCTCCGCCTTCTTCTGTTGTTGAATAATGAAGCCATGATATCTCATCTTACAAGAACCAGTCTGTATACTTGAGTTAATAATAATAATAACAATGGATTAGGTTTATATAGCACCTTTCAGGACACCCAAAACGCTTCACAGAAGCTTCATTATTCATTCACTCACACTCTGGTGGTGGTAAACTACGTCTGTAGTCACAGCTGATCTGGGGCAGTCTGACAGAAGTGAGGCTGCCACTTTGCACCATCAGCCCCTCTGACCACCACCAACATTTACACAGAGGCATGTTAGGTGAAGTGTCTTGCCCAAAGACACAACGACAAAGCCCAGCGGGAGCTGGGGATCAAACCGACAACCCTCCAGTTGCCAGACGAACACTCTACCTACGGAGCTATTGCCCCATTAAAGTTCTGCCCACTCACCGTATCTACCTGCAACAATCAAGATGTTTTCAGCTAAACATGTTAGAAACAAGAATATGTGAACAAAGAGAAGCAAGGTGAGAACTACGAGGGTCAACCGGAAACATGATCTGAGGTGTGTTTTTATCATTTGGGCAGTGTGTAGCTCAGTTGGTAGAGTGGCTGGTCTGGCAACCGGAGGGTCGCCGGTTCGATCCCAGCTCCAGCTGGGTTACATTGTCGTTGTGTCCTTGGGCAAGACACTTCACCCACCTTGCCTCCTGGTGGTGGTCAGGAGGGCCCATAGGCGCCAGACTGTGTGTGGTGACTCCAGCCTCTGACAGTCTGCCCCAGGGCAGCTGTGGCTAAAGTGAAGCTAAGCTGTTTGTGTGAATGGGTGAATGACTGTTGTGTTGTACAGCGCTTTGGGGTGTGCAGAACACTCTAGAAAGTGCTCTATAAATACATGCCATTTACCATTTTGTCAGGGAAACGTCTCACAGATTTGCATAGAAGGGGTGGAGCTTAAACCGATACTGGAACCAGTCACTAGGGAGCGCTTTGATTCCTTTCAGCTTCAAATTCCATATTACAATCTACTAAACAGCTTCAATCTGATTTGAATTAACCTGAAATACATTTAGTATCCACTATTAACCATTAACATCCACACCAAGTATACTTGTTAGGGTAATGATATTGAAATGCTATGTTAAACTTTTAATTATTCCCATATTATATAGACTTTTTCTTTTCTAGTTAAGTTCAGTTCATGTTTAAATAAAATATGTGGACTAAAATGTGCCCTACCAAGTGTTTGACCTTCCAGTCCAGAGAGTTAAAGTTCTCAGCTTAATGTTCATATTAAATTATCATTAGTGGTGGGACTCGATTAAAAAATGTATTAAATTAATTAGAGGCTTTGTAACTAATTAATCACAATTAATTGCATTTTAATAGTAAAAGAAAATTTGCCCCTAAAATCTATTTTTTGTATTTAAAATAATTTTAGTGGGGGACAGAATAAAAAAAATTGTAAAAAAAAAAATTTCTTTTTTTTTTACGCATTGTTTTTTCTAATTAATTAATCAAAATTAACGCGTTAAATTCCCACCCCTAATTATCATGTTTTTTTTTTACTTTCATCAGTAAAAACAGTCTTTCATAAATCAGTACCTTGTCTTCTTCTATCAGCTGAAACAAACAGCAGCACTTGGAACAGGAACAAAGCAACGTCTTCTTTAGACCACAGAGAGACGTGGAATTAGTTTAGGGGACCCTATCAGAAAGAGGGTGGAGTACACCTGAACAGGTAGCGAGTTCGTCACAGGACAAAGACCTGACCAGCAGAAACTCAAATGCTCATAATTTCACTTCAGAGCCACCAGTTAATCCTAACCTGCATGTTTCTGGACAGTTGGAGAAAAGTAAAGCACTTGGAGAAAATCAGCATGAAGAAAACAAGCTAACTTCACACAGCAAGACCATTCAGATTCAAACTGCAGAGCTTTCAGCAGCGAGGCGACAGAGCTAACCGCTACAAAGTTTAATCAGAATGATAGAGAGGATTTCACGGTGAGCAGCATCTACATTCTACACATTTACAGTCCATAGGAGACAAATGATCTGAAGGTAGTGGTGTGTTAGAATAAAGTCTATTAACTGCAGCGGTGTGTGTGTGTGTGTGTGTGTCTGCTGACAGAAAGCAGAGGAGGCTGGGCCGTGGAAGGGAGTCGCAGGCCTCTCTGCCTCTGTAATCTGGTCTGATTTATAGAGGCGAGCCCCTGCTTTCCCCTTCCACCTCCACACTGACACACTGGGCCTCCTCCACTGGAGACAGACTGGCGTCCACACACACACATTCTCGCGCGCGCACACACACACACACTCACAAGAATATACTCAGGCAGATCCGTCTCAGTTGCACAGTAGTTCATGCAGCTAAGCCACACGAACCTGCTGTTGTACAAAATGAGCACCAGATACAGAGCAGAAATGTGAAATCAGACCTCAAATCAAACCTTCTGAATACTAAATTACAACAATCTAATATTTCACCTGCATTAAATGTTGTTTTTATTTAAATCAGTAAGTCAGTTAAATATTTTCAGGAAACAACATGTAACTTTACCAATTTTGTTATCTGCAAACTGAACCCTTTTAGATGAACCAAGCTGAATATGTAGTTGTTTGTACCTGCATGACGTTAACACTCATTTTTACACATGAAGAACATGTTGCTTCCTTTGCTGCACTATTTCATTTGAACACATTTTGTAAACAGGTGAATCATTTCTACAGATACCAGGGTGCCTATTTTATTACATACAGTATCTATGTGAGTGTTCTCATAACTGGTAAAAATATAAATGTCTTTTACATTTGAACTATAAAGCCCAGCCCACTGTCTACATCTGGTGAAAAATGTACTCATGTCTATACAATATAAAGATAAAAACGGGATAATGTTATCAGAAAAGCTTCTACACAGCTTTATCTGAATGTTTACGACATGTTGATGTTTTGTTATAAATGATGGCAGCGTGTATGGTGCCTCTGGGGTTCAGACTGGTTTGTTGTTTGGAACCAAAGACAACAGTATGGACAACACAGACTAAAGAAACAGCAAAGACACAACATTCACACGTTACGCTAGCAGCCTAAGAAACCCTGGTGTGTGTGTGTGTCAATGTGTGTACTATGAATCAGCCTGTATGGACAGGTGTTTACAGTGAAGCTGGGTTATCTGTCTCCATTACACCGCCACCGCTCAGCCTCCCAAGACCATTATCTACTCAGACCTGCCTAAACACACACCCAGAGGCAGGAAGCCCCATAAGCTAACAGCAACACTCTCCACACAAGGCCATGGTGTGACCATATGAAGGGCCTCATAGAGCACTAGACCTCATAGAAGGAGCTCTAAAAGGTTTGGGGCTTTATGAGATCTGGGGCTCTCTGAGGTTCAGGACTACTGAGGTATTGGGCTCTATGTGGTCTGGGGCTCAAAAAGGTCTGGGGCTACTGAGGTATAGGGCTCTATGAGGTCTCAGGCTTCATGAGGTCTGGGGCTCTCTGAGGCCTGGAGCTACTGAGGTCTGGGTCTCAATGAGGTCTGGAGCTACTGACGTACGTATAGGGCTCTATAAAATCTGGGGCTACTGAGGTCTGGGGCTACTGGGTATTGGGCTACTGAGGTATAGGGCTCTATGAGGTCTAGGGTTACTGAGGTATAGGGCTCTATGAGGTCTAGGGCTACTGAGGTATAGGGCTCTATGAGGTCTAGGGTTACTGAGGTATAGGGCTCTATGAGGTCTAGGGTTACTGAGGTATAGGGCTCTATGAGGTCTAGGGTTACTGAGGTATAGGGCTCTATGAGGTCGAGGGCTACTGAGGTATAGGGCTCTATGAGGTCGAGGGCTACTGAGGTATAGGGCTCTATGAGGTCTAGGGTTACTGAGGTATAGGGCTCTATGAGGTCGAGGGCTACTGAGGTATAGGGCTCTATGAGGTCGAGGGCTACTGAGGTATAGGGCTCTATGAGGTCTAGGGCTACTGAGGTATAGGGCTCTATGAGGTCTAGGGCTACTGAGGTATAGGGCTCTATGAGGTCTAGGGCTACTGAGGTATAGGGCTCTATGAGGTCTAGGGCTACTGAGGTATAGGGCTCTATGAGGTCTAGGGCTACTGAGGTATAGGGCTCTATGAGGTCTAGGGCTACTGAGGTATAGGGCTCTATGAGGTCTAGGGCTACTGAGGTATAGGG
>SSNR01000005.1:0-2500 GCA_006937965.1 Callopanchax toddi
AAGAGTGGGATGTGGTTTAGTTTAGTTAAATCTGCCAGTCTAGGAGAGATATTAACACCTAAGTATGTAATATTCCCTGACTGCAACTGTGTATTAGGACAGTTGGTAAAGGAGCAATTAATTGGAAGAACTGTAGATTTTAACCAGTTTATTGAATAATCTGAAACTTTTGAAAAAGAGTTTATCAATTCAATGACCTGAGAGAGGGAGGATTGTGAATGCTGGAGAAACAGTAATACATCATCTGCATAAAGACTGATTTTATGTTCTATGTCTTTACATTTTATTCCTTTAATATCTTTACTTTGCCTGATTGCTGCTGCTAGCGGTTCAATAAAAACAGCAAACAGTGAGGGGGAGAGTGGACGTCCCTGCCTGGTGTCCCTCTGAAGACAGAAGCTGGCTGATGTCCGGTCGTTTGTCCTGACACGAGCTGTTGGAGAACTGGATAAGATTTTTAACCAGTTTATAAAAGAATTCCCAAAACCAAATTTATGTAGAGTTGCAAATAAAAATGTCCAGTTTACTCTGTCAAAAGCTTTTTCTGCATCTAGAGATAAAATATTAGTTTCACTGTTTTTACTGTCAGAGTAATCTATTAAACTAAGTAATCTACGTGAGTTTGTGGACGAGTGTCTTCCTTTGATGAAGCCCGTCTGATCAGGATGTATTATGAGGGGAGTCACCTTCTCTAATCTTCTAGCGAGGGCTTTACAGATGATTTGAGATCAGCATTAATAAGTGATATGGGACGATAACTGGTAGGAAGTACAGGGTCTTTGCCTGGTTTTAACAGGAGACTAATGGTGGCAGAGTTCATATTTGGTGGGTTTTTTCAGTTTGTTTCGACCTCTAACCACTTTCTCTTTTTTCAAACATTTTCTGAATGTTTGTTGGTAAAGTACCTGGACTAGCTTTGTACATCAATTGTAAAATTCTCCAACCAACTAACTGATGAAATGTCAGTATTTTATATTTGATCACTGACGATTCGAGGGATTATTTTTCTGTTAGAGGAACAAAGGTTTTATAGACGTTGACTTGTGGATCCTCAGGTTTCTACACAGTGAGTTCAGTCTGGACCAATCAGAGACTGAACGATGTCGACAAACCAGGACGACTCTTTAAAAACTACAGCTCTGGCTCTGGTACTTTGATAGAACCTAGACGTGATTCAGGTCAGATCCTAATCAAACATGACTCCTAAACATTTGAGTCTCCATCCCGTCTATTTCTCATGATAGATCAGTTTCTCTGTCATGAAACCATATAAAACGTGTCTGTTTTTATCAAACCAGTTTTGAACTTTTATCAGTTCATTTTTGATCACTTCAGGATGCCTCCTGAACGGGATGTGTTCTTCCAGCAGGAGGTCCCCGGGTCTACCTTGGAGAAGCTGGTGGAGGTGGCCGGGGAAAGGCCAGTCTGGGATTCCCTACTCCCGTAAACCCGATCCCATCAAAACAAAAGCCGATGAGGTGAAACAAAGAACGTCTCCCATGTGATCATTGCTGTATCTGATTTTAACTCTGGTACCTGTTACACACCAATCACCATCCACACCTCATCCATCCATCCATCCAACGTCTAATAGGATGAGTGGTGGAGCTTCACCTGTTACTATGGTAACCTCCTCCATAGACACAAGACGCTGAGTCTGAGTGACAGAATATCCTGCAGGAACACAAACACCATCAGGATAAACTGCTGACACTGGGAACCTGTGAGCACCAGCAGAGAAACAGGTGTCTGAGATGTGACCGGACATCCAGATCATTGTGAAAGGGGGTGATCATGATGCATGGTGGACACGAGGACCTTCATGTCTGCATAACCTAAATGTGTGTTTCATGTGCCTGACTAGAGGGACACCTAAATAAATGTTCCTCTGATGCTGGTTAGGAAAGAAGTTCTTCTGAATGTTGGTGTCAGTCCAGACAGCATGGACGCTCCCTACAACGACAACAACCAGAGGAGACATCAGTCAGTCAGACAGACAGAGAGAGAGACAGTCAGACAGACAGAGAGAGAGACAGTCAGTCAGACAGACAGACACAGAGACAGTCAGACAGAGAGAGAGACACAGAGACAGTCAGTCAGACAGACAGACACAGAGACAGTCAGTCAGACAGACAAACACAGAGACAGTCAGACAGAGAGAGAGACAGTCAGACAGAGAGAGAGACAGTCAGACAGACAGACACAGAGACAGTCAGTCAGAGAGAGAGACAGTCAGACAGAGAGAGAGACAGTCAGACAGACAGACACAGAGACAGTCAGTCAGAGAGACAGAGACAGTCAGTCAGACAGACAGACACAGAGACATCAGTCAGAGAGAGAGACAGTCAGACAGACAGACACAGAGACAGTCAGTCAGACAGACAGACACACAGACAGACAGTCAGAAAGACAGACAGACAGACAGACACACAGACAGACAGTCAGACAGACAGACAGTCAGACAGACAGACAGACAGACAGAGAGACAGGCAGTCAGACA
>SSNR01000005.1:10000-20864 GCA_006937965.1 Callopanchax toddi
CACATAATACTCACCCACCTGAAAGAACTCACCTCCCCCCTCTTGGACAGTAACCAGTTTGCTTACCGGAACAATAAACCTGACAATTCACTGCATCTTGGAACACCTGGAACCCCCCCACACCTACGCCCGGATATTATTCATCGACTTCAGCTCTGCTTTTAATACAATCAACCCAGTCAACCTCTTCAATAAACTCATGGACATTGGCACCACTGTCCCCCACTGGATCCTTAACTTCCTGTCACAAAGGACACAGAGAGTCAGGATAGGTGGCCTCCTGTCCCAACCTCTGACCCTCAGCACAGGGGCCCCTCAGGGCTGTGTTCTCTCCCCTTGGCTCTTCTCCATCTACACAAACTCCCTCATATCCACCCACAGCTCAGTCTCCATCCTTAAATATGCAGATGACACCACCATCATTGGACTCATCACCGACAACAACGAGCTCCACTATCGTGAACAGGTTCAGTCACTTGGTGCCAAAACAACAACCTTCAGGTCAACGCATCAAAAACTCAGGAACTCATAGTCGACTTCTCACGCTCCCCCACCGGAAAAAATCCTATCTCCATCTCCCACCAACCATCACCATCACTGAGTCATTTAAATTCTTAGCTACACTCATCTGTAATAACCTTAAATGGAAACAACTCAGACCAGGTCTATAAAAAAGCCAATAAAAGATTATATTTTCTTAGACAGTTAAAAAAATTCAGTCAGACAAAACATCATAAATCAGTTCTACACCGCCATCATTCAGAGCATACTCACCTCATCCATAACAGTCTGGTATGGTAACCTGGACTCACACAAAAAACTACAGCGAATAAAAGACAAATCATCTAGAATTACAGGTCATACCCTGCCCTCATTGGACACACTGTATCATAGACGCATCACACAACGAGCAGTAAAATCACCTCGGACCTTCTCATCCTGCATATCAGCTGTTCACTCTGTCACCCTCAGGTAGACGCTACAGGTCCCTGCGTACAACATCAGTCAGATTCAAAAACAGTTTTTTCCCATCAGCCGTACGGACATTAAACCAAGTCACCATCTAAAGCATTCAGAACTGTCTGCCTACTGTTTGTATTGTGTGTACTGACTGACACAGAGCATGTCCTTGCTGTACTGAAAACACATTCCACCAACTCGTTGTGTGGCCATTAATAAACGAATCTGAATCTGAACTAGCCTGGGCTCCGTGACTTGTTACGTTAGTTAACATTTAATGATCCAACAGGTCCACTGGGTTAGTTAGAGAGGTCAGACTTACCACAACCCTCCCGCCAGGTCCAGCCTGACTGACCACGGAGACGCCCAGCCACATGTCCTCTACCAGGTCTTTAGACGGGTTCAGGTCTGGAAAAAAGGGGATCTGTAGTGAAACATCTAGAGGTCTTTAGTTTCTTGAAGATGTTTCATTCCTCATCCCATGAGATTTCATGATTCTACCTGGAACTCCTGGGTTACCATGACCTGGATCACTGAAAACTGTCACCAGCACTGTTTGAGTCCAGACTGGAGGTTTCAGTCGGCATGGTGGCAGAGAGACCAAAGAAATCTTATAGAAAATACAACTACCCAATCACCAGCCAGGAAGCTTTATGGAGGCGTTACCATCTCTCTGAAACTCATAGTTTAAGTTCAAAAAGGTCATTATTAATATCTTGATATTAATATGAAACATGATTAAATGATCTGTTAGAGCCATTTGATGTGTTTAGGGTGTAATGTCATTGTTATGATTTAACCATTAGTTTCACAGCAATGAATCTGACTAAAAACCTCTTATGAAAAACAATCATAGTTATTAAAAAATCATCAAACCTGTAGATAAAAACGTTTTGATCAAAGAGAAAAGTCACGAGTTTATTTAACGTAGCTTCAGAGCAGCACAAGGCTTGTTTTGTGTAAAACACCGGTGTTTAGAAGGGTTTCCCACACTCCTCTGTTTCTGGAGCAGAGCGAGGATGTCTGGTCAAAACGATGACCTTTGACCTTTACATGACCTCTGATCCTTACAGTTCCCAAAGCTGAACTTCTGAACTCATAGACGATATATGAGTTTATGTGTGTGTGTGTGATCCTGAGTGTAACTGGTCCCAGCTCCTTCCTCTACAGCAGCAGGACGCTCCAAAGGGCCGATCTGGCCCATCTGAGCTGTTCTTTTACTAAATCCACCTCGCCATCGTGAGTCGTGTTAGTGAGTTTCTATTAGCAGGTTTCAGAGGGAACCTCACCCTGAAGACAACAGGGTCCTCTTTAGTCCGTGGCACGGCTGGTAGATCACAGCAGACCAGGACACATCCAGGTCTCAGAAGTCCAGCAAGTCCCACTGAGGACAGGAAGTGGGACTCACCTGGATTGATGATCTTCACCCTCGTGCAGTCTGAGTGATCGGTGGTGATTGGGCAGCTGTACACTCCTCCAGTCCGATTGGCTGGAACATTAGGCTCCGCCCATGCCCTGGGAGCTCCAATCAGCAGCCTGAAAGGAACACAGCTGATCAAAAACCCAGATGATCCAGAACCAAGACCAGTTCCAGAACTTCCTCCAGGACTCCTAGAAATTCCTCCAGGACCCCTGGATCCTCCTCCAGGACCCCTGGAGCCTCCTCCAGAACTCCTGGATCCTCCTCCAGGACCCCTGGAGCCTCCTCCAGAACTCCTGGAACCTCCTCCAGGACTCCTGGATCCTCCTCCAGGACTCCTGGAACCTCCTCCAGGACCCCTGGATCCTCCTCCAGGCCTCCTGGATCCTCCTCCAGGACTCCTGGAACCTCCTCCAGGCCTCCTGGATCCTCCTCCAGGACTCCTGGATCCTCCTCCAGGACTCCTGGATCCTCCTCCAGGCCTGTCCCAAGGGAGTCCCTCTGGAGGAGATGGAACCAGACTGAACGGTCTGAGTGTTTTCCTTGAGCTACTCTAAGAAGAGCAGCTGGCGCACGTCAGCCAATCCAATTAGAGGAAATGAAGAACTGGTTGCCATAGAAACTGAGGAGCCAGACAGCTGGGTGACCTCTGGAAGGCTTTTCAATGTCCTCTTTATTTCTGTAGAACTTTCTACCAACCGGAGCTGAACCAAAAACAATAATAATAAAAATACAACAGAACACCTGGAAGCACCAGAACCAGGAGAACCAGGAGAACCAGGTCACCTCTGTAACCAGAGTCTAAAGAGAGTGGAGAGTAGACCAGCAGAAGGTTCTGGAGATAGACCTGGACCAGACCATGAAGAACCTTGAACCATAGCAGCTAGAGGTTGAAGTGGATCCTGTGCTGGACGGGGAGCCAGAGGAGGACTGGTCTAGACCTTTAGAGAAGGACCTACTAGGCCTGTTGGAATGGAAGCATGGAGGAGTTTCTCAGAGTCCTTAGGAAAGGAGCAGGTTCTCCTTCAGCTGGTCTGGACCTGGACTGATCTGAGGAGTCAGAAAAGACTTTTGAACAGAGGATGGACTGAATGGAGCCAGGAGAGCAAAGTCAGGGTCTACTGACACTCCACCAGGAGGACTTCTGATGGAGGTCAGAGGTCATCCAGGTCTGGAAGTCATTTAGAGGTCTACAGGTCCTGTTGATGTTTTAAGTTAGAGTCAGGATTAGTCTGATAGGTGTGGACTCACAGGTGACCTTTGGTCTTCAGGTCTTCATGCAGACTGACAGAGAATCCAAACAGACTTCCTGATTGACTCGTCTTCACAACCGGGAACGACGTGTCCACATTCAGCGCCACACAAACACTAACACACACACTCAGCATCACACACACAGCTGTCGCCATGGAGACGCACACCTGAATGGAACAACAAAAACATAAGGAGCAACAGTGAGTCATCATGAGACCTGGATGGTTCAGTTTGTGTACAAACAACAACAACAAAAACAATAACACAAACAACAACAATGTGTTTACACAAACAACAATAACAACAACAATGTGTTTACAAAAACAACAACAGTGTGTTTACACAAACAACAATAACAACAACAGTGTGTTTACACGAACAACAATAACAACAGTGTGTTTACACAAACAACAATAACAACAACAGTGTGTTTACACGAACAACAACAGTGTGTTTACACAAACAACAATAACAACAACAGTGTGTTTACACAAACAACAACAATGTGTTTACACAAACAACAATAACAACAACAGTGTGTTTACACAAACAACAATAACAACAACAGTGTGTTTACACGAACAACAATAACAACAACAGTGTGTTTACACGAACAACAACAGTGTGTTTACACAAACAACAATAACAACAACAGTGTGTTTACACAAACAACAACAATGTGTTTACACAAACAACAATAACAACAACAGTGTGTTTACACAAACAACAATAACAACAACAGTGTGTTTACACGAACAACAATAACAACAACAGTGTGTTTACACGAACAACAACAGTGTGTTTACACAAACAACAATAACAACAACAGTGTGTTTACACAAACAACAACAATGTGTTTACACAAACAACAATAACAACAACAGTGTGTTTACACAAACAACAATAACAACAACAGTGTGTTTACACGAACAACAATAACAACAACAGTGTGTTTACACGAACAACAACAGTGTGTTTACACAAACAACAATAACAACAACAGTGTGTTTACACAAACAACAACAATGTGTTTACACAAACAACAATAACAACAACAGTGTGTTTACACGAACAACAATAACAACAACAGTGTGTTTACACGAACAACAACAATGTGTTTACACAAACAACAATAACAACAACAGTGTGTTTACACGAACAACAACAATGTGTTTACACAAACAACAATAACAACAACAGTGTGTTTACACAAACAACAACAACGTGTTTGAAACAACGTTCAGATACGTATTACAGAAGTACGTCTCCATGGAGAACTATGAGGAATATGGTAATAGACAAAAAAATCACTTTTGGGTGGACTAACCCTTTAAAAATCACTGACATACTGAGAAATTCTACATTATGGTACTGGTACAGGTACTGGTACTACTGGTACAGGTACTACTGGTATAGGTACTGGTATAGGTACAGGTACAGGTACTACTGGTACAGGTACTACTGGTATAGGTACTGGTACTGGTACAGGTACTGGTACTGGTACTGGTACAGGTATAAGTACAGGTACTGGTATATGTACTGGTACAAGTACAGGTACTGGTATAGGTACAGGTACAGGTACTACTGGTACAGGTACTACTGGTATATGTACTGGTACAGGTATAGGTACAGGTACTGGTATAGGTACTGGTACAGGTACAAGTACAGGTACTGGTATAGGTACAGGTACTACTGGTACAGGTACTGGTACAGGTATAGGTACAGGTACTGGTATAGGTACAGGTACAGGTACTACTGGTACAGGTACTACTGGTATATGTACTGGTATAGGTACTGGTACAGAACCAGATTTCTTTTCTATAAAACACTGAAATTAAAGTGAACCCACCTGATCAGATCACCTGGTCCTTAGAGCCAATCAGCTGGTTGGTTTATTTGTTAATGAAGGAGAGACTGCCAGTAGTCCTCGCCTCCTGCAGGACGTCGGTTTGATTCCCACTTCTTCTGCTCACACTCAAAGGCTTCTCTCTCTCTCTCTCTCTAATCTTGCTCGCCCTGAAATGAAATCATGTCTGAGTGATTAAACCCGCCCCCAACACACACATGTGCGCACATGCACACACACACAAACTCTCTCTCCTTCATTTCTGCTTCCTGTCTTTGTCTCACTTTATGTCCCTCATTCGTCATTTTTAATGGTTGTTAATCCAGTCCAGAACTCCTGATCCAGTCCAGGTGTTACTGATGTGCAACATCCACATACGTGGACAGTAAAATAACTTCTAATTCAAAATGCTTTTCAGTTTTAGGCTCATGTAGAGAAATAAAATCAATATTTAATAATCTAGACCATTTTATTCATAATGCGTGTATGAAAGGGTTAATGGGTTCAAATGAAACCAATCCAGACTTAACAAAGGTCTTCAGATGAGAAGCCAAACGTCTTCAAGACACCAAATGAGTCCCGTTGTCCCGACGACCAGCTGACCTTAAAGATCAGGTTGCTTCTGTCGCTTCACTTTGTTCAACATCCTAAAGATCAGACCACCTGACCCAGTCCACCACCCAGGTCCTGGTCCAGTCTATGGTCACCTCCCTCCTAGACCACTGATGTCCTTCTAACTGGTCTCCAGTCTGGACTGGTAAACCTCTACAGATGGTTCTCCTACGTTCTGTCAAAACCCCCTAGTTTCTGATTTGATCAGTGCACGGATCAGGTGGAACCACCTGACCTGGATCAGGTAGAACCACCTGACCTGGATCAGGTGGAACCACCTGACCGGGATCAGGTAGAACCACCTGACCTGGATCAGGTAGAACCACCTGACCGGGATCAGGTAGAACCACCTGACCGGGATCAGGTGGAACCACCTGACCTGGATCAGGTGGAACCACCTGACCGGGTTCAGGTGGAACCACCTGACCGGGATCAGGTGGAACCACCTGACCGGGATCAGGTGGAACCACCTGACCTAGATCAGGTAGAACCACCTGACCGGGATCAGGTAGAACCACCTGACCGGGATCAGGTGGAACCACCTGACCTGGATCAGGTGGAACCACCTGACCGGGTTCAGGTGGAACCACCTGACCGGGATCAGGTGGAACCACCTGACCGGGATCAGGTGGAACCACCTGACCGGGATCAGGTGGAACCACCTGACCGGGATCAGGTAGAACCACCTGACCGGGATCAGGTGGAACCACCTGACCTGGATCAGGTGGAACCACCTGACCGGGTTCAGGTGGAACCACCTGACCGGGATCAGGTGGAACCACCTGACCGGGATCAGGTGGAACCACCTGACCTGGATCAGGTGGAACCACCTGACCTGGATCAGGTAGAACCACCTGACCTGGATCAGGTAGAACCACCTGACCTGGATCAGGTGGAACCACCTGACCGGGATCAGGTGGAACCACCTGACTGGGATCAGGTGGAACCACCTGACCTGGATCAGGTGGAACCACCTGACCGGGATCAGGTAGTTCACCTTGACTGGGTTCAGAATCATGAGGCCCTCCAAAACCAGAAGACTTTAAAAGTTTTATTTTAAATGAAAACCACCAAACCGGTTTAAATACAAACAGAAGAAAAACACAACCCCCCCCCAACGCTGACCTGGATCAGAGCAGTTCAGACCAGTTCAGACCAGTTCAGACCAGTTCACAGGTGGTCCAACAACCTGCTCCATGTGCTTGTCCATCTAACAGAACCACAGTTTGGGTAAATCAGCTGATTTAGAGATAAAGCAGACAGAACCAAACGCTACCCTGGCCCTATGGTCCAGAACCAGGTCTGGGGCCCAGAGGACTCAGTCAGGTTTAGAGGAACCCTCATGATGCTGCCTGAACAAAAGCTCTGAATTAAACCAGGATTACACTAGTCTAGCAGACTGAACTATCATTTCCCAGAATTCCTTTCAGAACATGGTTGAGGGTCCAGCAGAAACACTGAAACCAGTTTTTCAGCAGGACTAGAGGTGAAGGTTGATCCAGTGTCGACGGCTGATTGGGAATCATTTCAGCACTTCCTGTTAGCTCAGTCCGACCTGAGCCGGTCCAGTCCAGTCTGGTCTGACTCAGTCCAGTCCGGTACAGATCAGTTGGGCCGGACTGCAGCGTAGTTCTTGACAACTCCGGAGAACCTGACAATTTTTATTTCTGGGTTTCGGGGCTTGAAGTCCTGCCACAGATACTCAGGAGACAGGACCAGGCTGGGCTTGTTGGTCCACATGTACCTGCAGGGAATCAGGAAGTGACATCATCAGGAGACACAAAAGAACCACCTTGGAGTCTTTTCTGACTCCTCCCTAAAGTCAACAACCAGATCAGTCCAGGTCCAGACCAGGAGAAGGAGAACCTGCTTCCTTCCTAACGACTCTGAGAAACTCCTCCATGCTCCCATTCCAACAGTAGGTCAGGCTGACGGTCCTGGTCCTACTGGACCTGACCCTAACCTAGACGACCGTAGGTCAGGCTGACGGTCCTGGTCCTACTGGACCTGACCCTAACCTAGACGACATAGGTCAGGCTGACGGTCCTGGTCCTACTGGACCTGACCCTAACCTAGACGACATAGGTCAGGCTGACGGTCCTGGTCCTACTGGACCTGACCCTAACCCTGTTTAAAACAGGTCATCCTCTCTGGTGCTGTCCACTAATGGTCCACGTCCTACGTCAGACCGGACTTCATGGTAAGTTTAGATACCTGCTCCTCTAAGGTCCACAGGACTACATGTGGTGTGCCCCAGGGTTCAGTTTTAGGCCTCTTGTCAGTGTCATCAGGAGACATGGAGTCATGAAGACACGCATGTCCATGTCTTCGATCACCAGTAGAATGGACTACTGTAATGCCCTGCTGTCTGGTCTACCCAAAAAGAGAATCTCAGGTCTAAAACTCCTACAAAATCCAGAGTCCTGACGAAGACCAGGGTCTACCAGGGAGCACATGACACCGTCCTGAAGTCTTTGCATTGGTTCCCTGTGAGTTTCAGGATCCAGATTCTTTAATGGTTCTTAAGTGTCTCAATGGTCTTGGACCTTCTTATCGTCGTCCCTAAAGTTAGAACACGTACTCACGGCGAGGCGTCTTTTCATTATTATGACCCTCAGCTCTGGAACAGGAGAACCTCAGGGTTAGAGAACGTTGATGTGTCTAAGGCTCCAGACCCACCTGTTAACCTACCTTTACCTGGTAAACCTGTAACTGGTTTTAGTCCGACCTTTAACTGGTGTTAGTCTGACCTTTAACTGGTTTTAGTCTGACCTGTAACTGGTTTTAGTCCGACCTTTAACTGGTGTTAGTCTGACCTTTAACTGGTGTTAGTCTGACCTTTAACTGGTTTTAGTCCGACCTTTAACTGGTGTTAGTCTGACCTGTAACTGGTTTTAGTCTGACCTTTAACTGGTGTTAGTCTGACCTGTAACTGGTAAACCTTTAACTGGTGTTAGTCTGACCTTTAACTGGTTTTAGTCTGACCTGTAACTGGTAAACCTTTAACTGGTGTTAGTCTGACCTGTAACTGGTTTTAGTCTGACCTTTAACTGGTGTTAGTCTGACCTGTAACTGGTTTTAGTCTGACCTGTAACTGGTGTTAGTCTGACCTTTAACTGGTGTTAGTCTGACCTGTAACTGGTAAACCTTTAACTGGTTTTAGTCTGACCTTTAACTGGTGTTAGTCTGACCTTTAACTGGTTTTAGTCTGACCTTTAACTGGTTTTAGTCTGACCTTTAACTGGTTTTAGTCTGACCTTTAACTGGTGTTAGTCTGACTTTAACTGGTGTTAGTCTGACCTGTAACTGGTAAACGTTTAACTGGTGTTAGTCTGAACTGTAACTGGTGTAAGTCTGACCTTTAACTGGTTTTAGTCTGACCTTTAACTGGTGTTAGTCTGACCTGTAACTGGTGTTAGTCTGACCTTTAACTGGTGTTAGTCTGACCTTTAACTGGTGTTAGTCTGACCTGTAACTGGTAAACCTTTAACTGGTTTTAGTCTGACCTTTAACTGGTGTTAGTCTGACCTGTAACTGGTGTTAGTCTGACCTTTAACTGGTGTTAGTCTGACCTTTAACTGGTGTTAGTCTGACCTGTAACTGGTTTTAGTCTGACCTGTAACTGGTAAACCTTTAACTGGTTTTAGTCTGACCTTTAACTGGTGTTAGTCTGACCTGTAACTGGTTTTAGTCTGACCTGTAACTGGTTTTAGTCTGACCTTTAACTGGTGTTAGTCTGACCTGTAACTGGTTTTAGTCTGACCTTTAACTGGTGTTAGTCTGACCTGTAACTGGTGTTAGTCTGACCTTTAACTGGTTTTAGTCTGACCTGTAACTGGTGTTAGTCTGACCTGTAACTGGTGTTAGTCTGACCTTTAACTGGTGTTAGTCTGACCTTTAACTGGTGTTAGTCTGACCTGTAACTGGTAAACCTTTAACTGGTGTTAGTCTGACCTTTAACTGGTGTTAGTCTGACCTTTAACTGGTTTTAGTCTGACCTTTAACTGGTGTTAGTCTGACCTTTAACTGGTGTTAGTCTGACCTTTAACTGGTGTTAGTCTGACCTGTAACTGGTAAACCTTTAACTGGTGTTAGTCTGACCTGTAACTGGTGTTAGTCTGACCTTTAACTGGTGTTAGTCTGACCTTTAACTGGTGTTAGTCTGACCTTTAACTGGTGTTAGTCTGACCTGTAACTGGTAAACCTTTAACTGGTGTTAGTCTGACCTTTAACTGGTGTTAGTCTGACCTTTAACTGGTTTTAGTCTGACCTTTAACTGGTGTTAGTCTGACCTTTAACTGGTGTTAGTCTGACCTTTAACTGGTGTTAGTCTGACCTTTAACTGGTTTTAGTCTGACCTTTAACTGGTGTTAGTCTGACCTGTAACTGGTAAACCTTTAACTGGTTTTAGTCTGACCTTTAACTGGTGTTAGTCTGACCTTTAACTGGTGTTAGTCTGACCTGTAACTGGTGTTAGTCTGACCTGTAACTGGTGTTAGTCTGACCTTTAACTGGTGTTAGTCTGACCTTTAACTGGTTTTAGTCTGACCTTTAACTGGTGTTAGTCTGACCTTTAAATGGTTTTAGTCCGACCTTTAACTGGTGTTAGTCTGACCTGTAACTGGTGTTAGTCTGACCTTTAACTGGTGTTAGTCCGACCTTTAACTGGTTTTAGTCTGACCTGTAACTGGTGTTAGTCCGACCTTTAACTGGTTTTAGTCTGACCTTTAACTGGTGTTAGTCCGACCTTTAACTGGTTTTAGTCTGACCTT
>SSNR01000005.1:48064-62496 GCA_006937965.1 Callopanchax toddi
GTGTGTGTGTGTGTGTGTGTGTGTGTGTGTGTGTGTGTGTGTGTGTGTTTGCGTGTGTGCACTATAGGCTCTGGTCTGGACTGTGGACCAGTACAGGTTCAGAGAAGTTCCTGGTGGATTCACTGAGTCGTATTGGATCAGAGCCACCAAACCATCGACTCTTCACCACCGTGCTGAGAGCTGAGATCAGATGCTAGTGCTGAGGTGCATTATGAGTAAATGCTGCCTTGACCTTTGATCTGTAGCCTGCAACCTGAGATTGAGCTCTGGTGGTTTCATTTGTCAGCATGTGAAAGTGATTCAAGTTCATCTTAGCTAAACGTCAACTGAGGAGGCAGGAGATCAGTAGGTAGAGCGGTCGTCCTGCAGCCAGAGGGGTGTTGGTTCAATCCCCGCTCAGAATGGTCATCTTGTCCCTGTGTTCTTAGGCAAGATGCTTCACCGACACCACCTTCTGATGGAGGTCAGAAGGTCTGGTGGACGTCTGAGGGTCTGGTGGAGGTCAGAGGGTCTGATGGAGGTCAGAGGGTCTGATGGAGGTCAGAGGGTCTGATGGAGGTCAGAGGGTCTGGTGGAGGTCAGAGGGTCTGGTGGAGGTCAGAGGGTCTGGTGGAGGTCACTTCACTTCACTTTATTATAGAAGTCCCCGTAGGGAAATTCATCTTGCAGACAGGTGAACAATGAAACACAATCCCAGACACAATTAGTAAAAACAGTAAAAGCATTTAAAAACATTTAAAAATAAAAACATAATAAATAAAAAATAAAAATACTGGGTTAAAAGCAAATATCATCACAAATCAATAAAAATCAAAATTAAAACCATCAGTCTAAAAGACCTAAAACAATCGAAGCTACTCCCGCTTTAAGTTCAGTTGAATGACGGCCTGAGTTATAAAGGAGTGTTCCATCTGTTGGTCCTCGCTTTGGGCTGACGCTACCTCTGTCCTGATGGGAGGAGCTAAACTCTCCCTGCAGTGGATGATGAGGGGAGTGGAGGATGACCTTAGCTCTCTGTGAGACTCTCTTTAAGAATGTCTGTGTCAAATCAGGTCATTTGATACCCATAATTTTACTGGCCACCTTTACTATTTGTTTCATCCTGTTTTTTTCTCCTTCAGATAGGTTCCCAAACCAAGTGATAAAAGCGAATGTCAGGACGGATTCAACCATAGAACAATAGAACATGCTCATCAGTTCCTTACACACTCCAAATTGATTTAATTTGTGGAGGAAGTTCAGCCTTTGATTTGCTTTTTTGATGACCTTATCTGAGTTTTCTCTGAATGCCAGGTTCTGGTCAGTGACAACACCCAGGTACTTATAGTGCTGAACACGCTCCACTGGTTCTCCTTTGATGATAACTGCAGGTGGAGGACTGGACTTCTTTCTAAAATCTACACAGAGATCTTTAGTTTTAGTGACATTAAGTTTTAGGTAGGAGTTGTCACACCACTGGACAAAGTCTTCCACCACCTGACCCGGTGAGTCGTCCTCCCCCTTCAACAGGCTGACAGTAACTGTGTCATCTGCAAACTTTAGAATGTGTCGTCCTGTGTGATGACTCTGACAGTCATTGGTGTACAAGATATACAGTAAAGGAGAGAGAACGCAACCCTGAGGAGAACCCGTGGAGGAAAAAGCCTCATAAGACATGGAACCATTGACCCGGACACGCTGTGATCGGTCGACTAGAAAATCTAAAACCCATCCAACCACAGCTGGACTTAGGTTAAACTGAGTCAATAATTTATCAGCTAAAATGTGGGGCTGGATTGTGTTAAAAGCAGATGAAAAGTCTAAAAACAGTAAATGAGCAAAAGAACCGAGGCCATCAGTGTGTTTAAGAGTTCGGTTAAGAAGAGTTAAAACTGCATCTTCAACCCCTCTGTCACTCCGGTAAGCAAACTGGAAAGGGTCTAACTCGCCTTCAGTGGATTTGACCAGCGTCAGAGGGTCTGGTGGAGGTCAGTCCATGACCTAGAACAACGCTGAAGAACTGCAGAACCTTTACATTTTAGTGTTTGAGTGTTCTAGTTCAGTCTGCTCCAGGAGATCCTGATTCACTCAAGTGGGAATCTTTTGCTTACATCCTCATGACAGATCCAGTCTGATGAAGGTTCTGGTTCTGGTGTTTGGAGTCCCAATGGACTCTGTGGTTCCTAAAGTCTGATCTAAAGAAGTGACATTTCATTTGTTTGTGTGTCAGGGTGGAGAGTTCACCAGACAAGACTGTCCAGTCCATTTTCCTAACAAACTCTACAAGAGCATGGAGAGAAGGAAGGTAATCAATCAATCAATCAATCATCAATCAATCAATCAATCAATCAATCAATCAATCAATCAATCAATCAATCAATCAATCAATCAATCAATCAATCAATCAATCAATCAATCAATCAATCAATCAACCAATCAACCTGTGTGTCTGCAGGAGGAGTCTCAGCTCTGCTTCATCAGAGACAATCTGAAGCAGATATATGACCTCTATTGCCATGGCAACCTGACCTCTGCTGCCTGGGACCCAGTGAAGACCCTGGACTTTCTGGAGACCATCAACAGGCAGATCAAGGAACTGGACAGTTGTGTGAGTAGACGGACCTGGATACAGCTCCAGCTTCCTGTCTCTGTCTCCTGTCTGTCTCTCCATCCTGTTTCCTGTCTGTCTCCTGTCTCTGTCTCCTGTCTGTCTCTGCGTCCTGTCTCCTGTCTGTCTCTGTTTCCTGTCTCTGCGTCCTGTCTCCTGTCTGTCTGTCTCTGTTTCCTGTCTCTGTCTCCTGTCTCTGCGTCCTGTCTCCTGTCTGTCTCTCCATCCTGTTTCCTGTCTGTNGGATAAAATCAGCTGCTGGAGTTCGACGCCACAATGAGACCTGCTGCTCCTCTTCCTCCTCCTCATCATCATCATCATGGTCAGAAGCAGCGCTCTAGCCTTCATCCTCTCTAGCATCATGACCTCTGCCCTCTGCTGTGATTGGCTCACAGAATACAGGGACCTGAGGAACGCCTCAATGACCCTCATCCAGGTCATGGTGAGTCTGCGTGTGTGTGTGTGTGTGTGTGTGTGTGTGTGTGTGTGTGTGTGTGTGTGTGTGTGTGTGTGTGTGTGTGTGTGTGTGTGTTTGCGTGTGTGCACTATAGGCTCTGGTCTGGACTGTGGACCAGTACAGGTTCAGAGAAGTTCCTGGTCCTGTGTGTCTGCAGGAGGAGTCTCAGCTCTGCTTCATCAGAGACAATCTGAAGCAGATATATGACCTCTATTGCCATGGCAACCTGACCTCTGCTGCCTGGGACCCAGTGAAGACCCTGGACTTTCTGGAGACCATCAACAGGCAGATCAAGGAACTGGACAGTTGTGTGAGTAGACGGACCTGGATACAGCTCCAGCTTCCTGTCTCTGTCTCCTGTCTGTCTCTCCATCCTGTTTCCTGTCTGTCTCCTGTCTCTGTCTCCTGTCTGTCTCTGCGTCCTGTCTCCTGTCTGTCTCTGTTTCCTGTCTCTGCGTCCTGTCTCCTGTCTGTCTGTCTCTGTTTCCTGTCTCTGTCTCCTGTCTCTGCGTCCTGTCTCCTGTCTGTCTCTCCATCCTGTTTCCTGTCTGTCTCCTGTCTCTGTCTCCTGTCTGTCTCTGCGTCCTGTCTCCTGTCTGTCTCTGCGTCCTGTCTCCTGTCTGTCTCTGCGTCCTGTCTCCTGTCTGTCTCTGCGTCCTGTCTCCAGCTCACCCTGAAGTGTCTTGTTTTTAGGTCTCACAGCTGAAGCAGCGCCCCGACATCAGAGTGAAACGTTACTACAGAAAACTGAAGAACACGACTCTGAACAGCACAGTGAGTACTACAGTACTATAGTACTATAGTACTATGATACTGTGTGTGTCAGAAAAGGACTAAGCTCAATGATGACATTGTTGATCAGTGATTGATTAATGGTTGATTATTGATTGAATACTGTTTGACCCACTGTAACCTTGAAGTCCAGACTGCTCCACACCGTACCAACTTTATTTATAAAGCTGATTTAAACACAGCTGACCAAAGCACACAGAGACCAAGTCAAACTAAATAAAACAATAAAATCAGTTCAAACACCTAAAACATTCAGATAAAAACCAAATTAAAGAGTTTCTCTCTAAAGCCAGCTCGTAGCAGTGGGTCTGTAACTGTGGTTTGGAGGCTGTGATGGATGGCGACTGGCGGATGGTAATGGGCAGTTGTTCCAGACGGGGCCAGGTCTACTAAAGCCCTCTCCCCTCTTGCTTTGTAGTTCATCGTACCTGTACGAAGTATCAGGTGGTCAGCAGACCTCGGAGAGCGCAGCAGCACATAGGGTGGTAGGATGTGTGAGACCATTACAAGCAGGATCTTAAAACGCACCCTAAATCACAGGGAGCCAGTGGAGCCGGGCCAGAACGGGGTGATGTGGGTAGGGTTAGGGTTTAGGGTTAGATGTGGCTCTAGAGTAGATTGGAGCGTCACACCGAGGTGTTGGAATTCAGAAAGACGTTTTAGTTCTTCTCCTTCCTGAAATCCACCTGAATGTTCGATGTTCACTGGTCGCTCTGTGAACGTCATACTGTCGCTTTTGGCTGTAGGCGGGATCTATAGGAACCAACTCAGCAGGTGGGTGATGTATGTAAACAACAGAGGGCCGAGTACCGAGCCCTGAGGTCGGCTCTGTGAACGCAGACTCACTCTTCGATTACTCGTTACTGAAAAACGAGGTGATCTCAGAGTAACGACGTCACCGCTGACCACTTCATTTGTGACAGATTGGTAACTTATTAGTGATCAAAGCAATGACCACAGTGTTTTGGTTGTAGGATGACAGCAGTGCATGCTGGGAGCTGCTGAGGAAGGAGACCAAGCACCACCTGGACAGACTTGATCTTATGGGTAATGAGCTGCTAGCTGCCAGCAGAGGGCGCTCTGCAGCGTTTCAGCATCTCTGAGGACCAACTGGAGTTTTTAATGAATTTATTTATTTATTTATTTATTTATTTATTTATTGACTGATTTGTTGATCAAATCCGTTTTTATACTTTTGTATTTTCTATACTTGTAAAGATTAAAGTGTGCTGACTCTACTTGTTGACGTTTTTTCTGAAGACCACTGAAACAGATCATCTGTTCCGACTTTAGGGTTCTGGTTTGTCACGGGCCCCAGTGGGAGCTCCTTAAGCCGGACTGGTGTGGAGTCATGTGACAGACTGGTTTCTGAGTGCTGTTCATCTCAGAAGGAACACAGAGTCTGACTAGAACCCTTCTGAGCTAACGCTCTGTTTATATGACGTTTAGAGAAGAGACTCAGGTTCTGACCTGAAGACCAACCAGAGGCCCTATTTGTCTACTCATTAATGATTATAAGGTTGTAGTTGTAATTTTAGCAAAGAGGTTCAGACTGGTCCTGAATTCCCTCAGAGATGAAACTCAATCAGGTTTCATGGCCAAACAACATCTAACAATAATATTAGACCAGTGTCTGACATCTTAGACCTGTGGTTCCCAAAGTACTGGTCGAGACCCCACTGTGGGTCCTGGTGTGTCTCCTTCTCCAGAGCTGGAGTGAATTAAAGTCCTTGCTAATATCACGCTCATTGTTACACCTGGTAAGGTAGCTAGAGGGTCACTGTGTTCTTGGTGTTGCCGGTGATGGTTGGCTCACGCCACAAACATCACCAGAGCTAATGAGCTACATCATTTCTATCTTCGTTTGGAAAAGGAGTCAGGGAGAGCGCAGGTGAGTTTTAGAGGGGGTGGACTGTGATCTGCACAGGGACTGACCTTTAAATCACTGCAGACCATAAAGCCACTGGAACAGATGGGAGGTCTGCTTTAAGACCGTCTCTGAGGAGCTTTCTCCATTCCGGCACCAGGTCTTCCAGCTTTCTATTGACACTGTCTGTTGTTCCAGTCCCAAGGGAAACAACCTCAGACCAGTGGCTCTCACATCTAATGAGAGGAAATCAGTGGAGGAACTGCTGAATTACAGGAGGAGGATCAATATTCGTTTGGATAAAAGAAATAGAAGTCCACGTGATGCTGTTCCTACTGTTATACACCTGGTTCTAAAAACCTCCCTCCTTCCATCACTAGAGAACAAGACCCTGAGACACTGAAACTGCTCCACTGGAGGTAGGACCTGCTCCACCTGGAGTTGGTGCTCCACCCTCTTTCCAGTCCATATCAACAGTCTCAGACCTGGAGGTGCTGATCCTCATCCCAGCTGCTTCGCTCTCAGCAAAAACTAAAGGTCAGCGCCTGATGAAGCTAGGAGGACCACATCATCTACAGAAGGTCTCCGGTTCAATCCCAGCTCCGGCTGGGTTACACTGTTGTTGTGTCCTTGGGCAAGACACTTGACCCACCTTGTCTACTGGTGCTGGTCGGAAGGACTTGGTGAGCGCTGGTGCATGGCAACCACTCCTCTGTCAGTGTGCCCCAGGTCAGCTGAGGCTACAACGTAGTTTATCACCACCAGTGTGTGAATGTGTTGTACAGCGCTTTGGGGAGTGGAGAACACTCTAGAAAGTGCTCTATGAATATAGGACATTTACCATAGTATTCACTGCTTCTGGAGACCCAGAGACCAGCCAGGCCATGTAGGCCTCCTTCAGCCCTCTGATAACCTTCAGCGGGTCTACGGAAGGCCATTCAGCACACATAAATTACATCAGTCAAAGATATGAAACAGTTTGTATGTAAACTCTTTTGTTGTCTATGTTTTTGTTTCTGTATTATGCTGTTTGTTATGAGGCTGTCAGACCAGAACCAGGGCAGGGCCGGTATAACCTGAAGGTCGGGCAGAAAATACCGTAGATGACTGATCCTAAAATCTGGAGCAGCTGATGGAAAGGAGAGAAAGTAGCGCCCTCTGCAGGCCAGAGGACAAAGAAAGACACAAAGCATCCTGAAATAAGCTTTATTCAGGTGATTTACAGTCGTACAGGTGTTTACGTTTACAGTCGTACGGGTGTTTACGTTTACAGCCGTACGGGTGTTTACATTTACAGTCGTACAGGTGTTTACGTTTACAGTCATACGGGTTTTTACGTTTACAGTCGTACAGGTGTTTACGTTTACAGTCGTACAGGTGTTTACGTTTACAGTCGTACGGGTGTTTACGTTTACAGCCGTACGGGTGTTTACATTTACAGTCGTACAGGTGTTTACGTTTACAGTCATACAGGTTTTTACATTTACAGTCGTACAGGTGTTTACATTTACAATCGTATGGGTGTTTACGTTTACAGTCGGACATGTGTTTACGTTTACAGTCGTACGGGTGTTTACGTTTACAGTCGTACGGGTGTTTACATTTACAGTCGTACGGGTGTCTACGTTTACAGTCATACGGGTGTTTACATTTACAGTCGTACGGGTGTCTACGTTTACAGTCGTATAGGTGTTTACGTTTACAGTCGGACATGTGTTTACGTTTACAGTCGGACATGTGTTTACGTTTACAGTCGTACGGGTGTTTACGTTTACAGTCGTACAGGTGTTTACATTTACAGTCGTATGGGTGTTTACGTTTACAGCCATACGGGTGTCTACGTTTACAGTCGTACAGGTGTTTACATTTACAGTCGGACATGTGTTTACGTTTACAGTTGGACATGTGTTTACGTTTACAGTCGTACGGGTGTTTACATTTACAGTCGTACAGGTGTTTACATTTACAGCCGTACGGGTGTCTACGTTTACAGTCGGACATGTGTTTACGTTTACAGTCGTACGGGTGTTTACGTTTACAGTCGTACAGGTGTTTACATTTACAGTCGTATGGGTGTTTACGTTTACAGCCATACGGGTGTCTACGTTTACAGTCGTACAGGTGTTTACATTTACAGTCGGACATGTGTTTACGTTTACAGTTGGACATGTGTTTACGTTTACAGTCGTACGGGTGTTTACATTTACAGTCGTACAGGTGTTTACATTTACAGCCGTACGGGTGTCTACGTTTACAGTCGGACATGTGTTTACGTTTACAGCCGTACGGGTGTCTACGTTTACAGTCGTACAGGTGTTTACGTTTACAGTCGGACATGTGTTTACGTTTACAGTCGTACGGGTGTTTACATTTACAGTCGTACAGGTGTTTACATTTACAGTCGTACGGGTGTTTACATTTACAGCGGTACGGGTGTCTACGTTTACAGCGGTACGGTTGTTTATTTTACAGTTGTACGGGTGTTTACGTTTACAGTCGTACGGGTGTTTACGTTTACAGCTGTACGGGTATTTACATTTACAGTCGTACGGGTGTTTAGTTTACAGTCATACGGGTGTTTACGTTTACAGTCTTACGGGTGTTTAGTTTACAGTCATACGGATGTTTACGTTTACAGTAGTACGGGTGTTTATGTTTACAGTCATACGGGTGTTTAGTTTACAGTCGTACGGGTGTTTACATTTACAGTAGTATGGGTGTTTATGTTTACAGTCATACGGGTGTTTACGTTTACAGTGGTACGGGTGTTTACATTTACAGTCATACAGGTGAATATGTTTACAGTCATACAGGTGTATACGTTAACAGTTGTACAGGTGTTTACGTTTACAGTCGCACGGGTGTTTATGTTTACAGTAGTACGGGTGTTTATGTTTACAGTAGTACGGGTGTTTATGTTTACAGTTGTACGGGTGTTTACGTTTACAGTCGTACGGGTGTTTACGTTTACAGTCGTACGGGTGTTTACGTTTACAGTCGAACGGGTGTTTAAGTTTACAGCCGTACGGGTGTCTATGTTTACAGTCGTATGGGTGTTTACGTTTACAGTCAAACGGGTGTTTACGTTTACAGTCGTACGGGTGTTTATGTTTACAGTCGAACGGGTGTTTAAGTTTACAGCCGTACGGGTGTCTATGTTTACAGTCGTATGGGTGTTTACGTTTACATTCAAACGGGTGTTTACGTTTACAGTCGTACAGGTGTTTACGTTTACAGTCGTACGGGTGTTTACGTTTACAGTCGAACGGGTGTTTACGTTTACAGTCGTACGGGTGTTTACGTTTACAGTCGTACGGGTGTTTACGTTTACAGCCGTACGGGTGTTTACGTTTACAGTCGTACAGGTGTTTATGTTTACAGTCGTACGGGTGTTTACGTTTACAGTCGTACAGGTGTTTATGTTTACAGTCGTACAGGTGTTTATGTTTACAGTCGTACGGGTGTTTACGTTTACAGTCGTACAGGTGTTTATGTTTACAGTCGTACGGGTGTTTACGTTTACAGCCGTACGGGTGTTTACATTTACAGTCGTACGGGTGTTTACGTTTACAGCCGTATGGGTGTTTACGTTTACAGTCGTACAGGTGTTTGTCATTATCCCTATCTGAGAATAAGTTTATAAATCGATCAGGCTGTAGAGGATCAATCCCTAAATCAAATCTATGTTAACCCCGGAGAGTAGGCGTGGCCTAATCTAACCACTAGCTTCAATGTTTTCTGGGAAGAAGCCCTGTTTGCCTTTGGAGACCCCCTCACACCAGCTATCGTCAAGGTGATGCGTTCCATAGTTGATGTCACCCTTTATAAAGGTCCGCTCATCAAAGCGCCAGTCCTGGTGATAAACAGGAAGTTCAGGTATTTATAAACAACGTTCTGCTACTTGTCATACTGCAGTGCTGTGGGAGGAGCCTTACCTTTATCCAGGTACTCTGGGGGGGTGTCACTGTTGTAGTCAACTGGAGGAGGTAGCGGGGGCAAGATGTCCTCAAAATGCTCGTCATAATCCAAAAGGTGAGGAGGGGGCGGAGCTGGAATCTCCAAATCTAAGAGATCACAGGTGTGTGACTGAGAACTGTGATGATCGGAGGAGGTGGAGCTTGGTAGTACTACTGTACTACTGTTGTATGAGAGCGTTCTACTTCTACATGTGTCTAGTTTCAGTCTACAAGTACAGGTGTTTTTCTTACCCAGGTGTTCAAGACGAGCAGGCAAGCAGAGCTGAGGCGAGAAAGAGGAGGAGGGGGAGGAGGGGCGGTTCTGGGGGGCGCAGGGGGGAGGGTATGAGGGAGGAGGGGGTATCATGACTGACAGACAGAGAGAAGCTGAGTCAGCGCTGAGAAACTTGAGGGTGAGTGATCACCTGACCTCAGATAATTACATCACCCTTAACCCCCACCCATGGGCTAGCATCGCTAATTAGCATCAAACTGCCATGTCCAGTCCTCTGCTGCCCCCTGGTGGAGAGGGACCATTTTATATTTATATAATAACATCATTTTTTTAATCCTTTATTATATAGTTTTTATAATCGTGTTTAGAACATAAGGTCAGGTTCTGAACCAAGAGGTCAAGTCCAGGATCTGGTCTCAGACAGGCAGTTTCAGGACTAGTGAGAAGGTTTAAAGACCTGGGAGTCAAACCCGCCTCCTCTCTTCTCTGCCAAGTTCTCCCCTTTGATTTCTGTCATTCATCAAATGAAGTTGGATGAAACTGCCTCTTACTTTAACGGGTAGAGTTAGTTCTGGTAAAATGAATATTTGCCTAAATTTCTATTCTGGTTTCAGAGTCTACCTGGGTTTTAAATCCATTGACCAGATGGTCAAACGGTCCTAGTCTGAGCTTTAAGCTGTAAATGTAGCGGTGGTCTACGTATGACCTGTACTGCTCAACAACCATTAATACCTGATGCTTTCATTCTGGTTTCTCTCTTTTTCACAACAACGGTGTGACAGTTGTGAAAGACTTCTTTAAAGATGGCGTGGAGCTTCCCTGACAGGCTGAGGGTTCCAGGCCTGTTTTAAATTAAGAACCCCTCTCCTCCTGCTCTCATTTGATTTAAATGGTTAGGACTATTTAGTGTGTTTTGTTATTCACTGATGCAGTTTGTCTTCACTGTTCTAAAAACAGAGCTGGATTTATTTAGAGGTTTGTCCTCTATCATGTCTCTCCTCTATTGTTGAGACTGGTCTTATTGAACAGATACGCTGAATTAAGTTATTAATAAGTCATTAATAAATTCTACATCGAGTAAATAAAAGTGTTTTTGTCTCTACACACACCTGGTCCCTAGCCGTAACCATGGAGACGTTCCTCCACTACAAGACGTTGACAACCTGATTAGGTCATTATTTATAATAAATGAATTTGTCATTAATAATAATTGATCCTGATTTTTGGGGTGAATTCTCAAACCTAAATAAACTCTGATGTAAATCTTCAGTCATCAGCTTAGACCTGCTTCCTGTCTGTTGTGTTGGATTATGGGTAATGGATGAGCTCATGTGTCTCAGTAAAGTAATAACGCTGATTTTACATAAAGTGAAGTTGATACTTCACTGGCCTCCTAAAGAGCCTACTTCCTGTTCCAATCACGTTAAAGACAAACAAAGTGATGATCATAACTTTATGAATATTGGGATTTGGTTTGAAGGTACTCAACTACAATCTAATCAATTAGATTTTCATAATGTTATGATTATCTGGAAAGAGCCCCAGAGTATCACCTCTTCACATCAATCACAGATAAGGTCCTCAGACAATGTTCATATCTGTACGCTGATCTTAAAACCAGCTTTTCCAGACTCAAATATCTGATTGCTACAATAAAGACGAGATCTTTAAATCAGGTTGAACTGTTCTACAGCATCTGATTGTTCCTAATAACTTTTTCCAAGGACTCATGGAAAGTCCTGGAAACATCTCGAGAACCACTGTGGTCAATTCAAAAACCCAAAACATCTCTAATGTTCTCTCTAATGAACTCAACACCTGAAGGTGTTGAGTTCTAACAAGATACCTAAAGAACAATCAATCCTCAGGCTGGTTGTTGATGACAGCATCTTACATGATCGGACAGCAGGTAAGAAAAGGGAGCGAGTGTAGCGGCAGCGGGAGGCGGGGCCTGAGCGGACCCTCAGAGAAAGAGAGCGAGAGGTGGGAGGTGAATGCCGGTGGCGACTTCTCCTGGATGGCAAGGGCACTAAAAAATAGCACAGAGAGAGCAAACAAACAAATCCTGAAGTAGAAGAGAAGGCAAAAACATCACTGAGAGGGAGGAGTTAGGACAGCATACAGACAGTCATCTGACTGTCATCTGACTGTAATCTGACTGACTGCATTCTGACTGACTGTCATCTGTCTGTCATCTGTTATCTGACTGCATTCTGACTGACTGTCATCTGACTGTCATCTGTTATCTGACTGTCATCTGATATCTGACTGCATTCTGACTGACTGTCATCTGACTGTCATCTGACTGTAATCTGACTGACTGCATTCTGACTGACTGTCATCTGACTGTCATCTGACTGTCATCTGACTGTAATCTGACTGACTGCATTCTGACTGACTGTCATCTGACTGTCATCTGTTATCTGACTGTCATCTGTCATCTGACTGTCATCTGTTATCTGACTGTCATCTGTTATCTGACTGTCATCTGTTATCTGACTGTCATCTGTCATCTGACTGTCATCTGTCATCTGACTGTCATCTGTTATCTGACTGTCATCTGTTATCTGACTGTCATCTGACTGTCATCTGACTGTCATCTGACTGTCATCTGTTATCTGACTGTCATCTGTTATCTGACTGTCATCTGTTATCTGACTGTCATCTGTCATCTGACTGTCATCTGTTATCTGACTGTCATCTGTTATCTGACTGCCTTCTGACTGACTGTTATCTGACTGTCATCTGTTATCTGACTGTCATCTGTCATCTGACTGTCATCTGACTGTCATCTGACTGTCATCTGTCATCTGACTGTCATCTGTTATCTGACTGCATTCTGACTGACTGTCATCTGACTGTCATCTGTTATCTGACTGTCATCTGTTATCTGACTGTCATCTGTCATCTGACTGTCATCTGACTGTCATCTGACTGTCATCTGACTGTCATCTGACTGTCATCTGTCATCTGACTGTCATCTGTTATCTGACTGTCATCTGTCATCTGACTGTCATCTGTCATCTGACTGTCATCTGACTGTCATCTGTTATCTGACTGTCATCTGACTTATCTGACTGTCATCTGTCATCTGACTGTCATCTGTCATCTGACTGTCATCTGTTATCTGACTGTCATCTGTTATCTGACTGTCTTCTGTCATCTGGCTGTCATCTGACTGTCATCTGACTGTCATCTGACTGTCATCTGACTGTCATCTGTCATCTGACTGTCATCTGTTATCTGACTGCATCTGACTGACTGTTATCTGACTGTCATCTGACTGTCATCTGACTGTCATCTGTCATCTGACTGTCATCTGTTATCTGACTGTCATCTGTTATCTGACTGTCATCTGTTATCTGACTGTCATCTGTCATCTGACTGTCATCTGTTATCTGACTGTCATCTGTTATCTGTCTGTCATCTGACTGTCATCTGACTGTCATCTGACTGTCATCTGACTGTCATCTGACTGTCATCTGTCTGACTGCATTCTGACTGACTGTCATCTGACTGTCATCTGACTGTCATCTGACTGTCATCTGACTGTCATCTGTCATCTGACTGTCATCTGTTATCTGACTGTCATCTGTTATCTGACTGTCATCTGTTATCTGACTGTCATCTGTCATCTGACTGTCATCTGACTGTCATCTGACTGTCATCTGACTGTCATCTGACTGTCATCTGACTGTCATCTGTCATCTGACTGTCATCTGTTATCTGACTGTCATCTGTCATCTGACTGTCATCTGTTATCTGACTGTCATCTGTCATCTGACTGTCATCTGACTGTCATCTGTCATCTGACTGTCATCTGACTGTCATCTGTCATCTGACTGTCATCTGTTATCTGACTGTCATCTGTCATCTGACTGTCATCTGTCATCTGACTGTCATCTGACTGTCATCTGTTATCTGACTGTCATCTGTCATCTGACTGTCATCTGACTGTCATCTGACTGTCATCTGTCATCTGACTGTCATCTGTTATCTGACTGTCATCTGACTGTCATCTGTTATCTGACTGTCATCTGTTATCTGACTGTCATCTGTCATCTGACTGTCATCTGACTGTCATCTGACTGTCATCTGTTATCTGACTGTCATCTGTTATCTGACTGTCATCTGACTGACTGTGATCGGACCATCAGCTGACTTTAATCTGACTGTTATCTTTTTATCACAACAAGCAACATTTTCATTAAAAAGTTGCATAACATTAAAGCTGCATTCTGTAATCTGCAAACAAGCTAGGTATAGCTAGCTATTTTATATAAACACGGTTCCAGAACTCTAACCCTAACCACTTACGGAATACGGAAGCGGGAGAAGTGGACTATGAATCTGGACGAAGGGGCCTACCAGCTGTCACCTACCTGGATCCCCTGCTCCAGAGACCATCTAGTGGAGGTGGGCCTGACCGGTCTGGGCCGGTCACCCTAACCCTAAGCCTAAGAACTTGCCTATACCTTTACATGTCTGAACAAAAAGAACAATAATATTTCGTCTAACACACCCCCCCCCCCCCCCCC